>RPOG01004846.1:0-39143 GCA_008086565.1 Thalassoma bifasciatum
CATGAGGGAGGAAAGAGAGACAGATTGAGACAGGAGGAGATTTAAAAGGAGAGAGCAGGGAAACAAATACAAGCAGAGAGTTTGGAGGAGACGGTTGTTAAAAAAAAAGAAAAAGAAAGGGAGGAGGGGGGAGAAATAGAGGAATAAAAGAGGGAGAAAGATGAGGGCAATGATGTGGAGAAGAGTCCAGCGGGTTTTTGTTGACGTGGGAGGGAGAGGTGAGGTTGGAAGGAGAAGCTGAATTTTTAGTGACAGAGAGACAGACAGCGAGTGCTGATTCCACTCTGAATGAACCGCCGTTATCAGCTCAAGCCCGGCGAAACAATAATCTATCAGCAGCCTGAAATATAGCTGCTCATTAACCTGCCTGCTCGTGAGCTAATTAGCAAACTAGCAGGCAGATAAATGTACAGAAAACAGACTAATCTGGGGTCAGGGAGAGGATTTGCTGCAGAGCTAAATCATTTCGAATGCAGGCGGGCAGAGATTGAAATGAGACGAACAGAAGTTTAAAAACAGGCACAAATTTGATCAGGAAAAACATCTGTCACTCCCTATGGCTGTGTGATGGATGATGTTTGGAAACAAAGAGATCAGGCGGCCACACAAAGCTTAAAAAAAAAAATCCATCATCACAGGACAAGAAATGTGATTTATTTGAATGTTTGACATGCAGAGGATCTAAATGTGCATGTGCTCGTGTTGTGTGCGCAGACAACAGTAAAAGCCTGCCCTCGTCATAAAACATCCTTTAATGTGATGGGAATAAATCAACTCTAACAGGATCACCACTCGCTGGATGAGCACGGATGTGTGTCCGAGGCGTATTTATGGAAGGCTGACCCAGATTAAGTGAAACACAAACTCCTGTAGAAACAGATGTGTTCTCCGCTAATGTCGCTTCTCAGCTGGGTGCTGTTGAAATCCTTCTAAACATCTGTGCGACCCCCCCTCTCCAAAACTCTGTGCAGACTCCAAACTAACACACCACCTCATCGAGTCGCTAACTCATTTACAAAGGTTAGCTCAATAATGCACTTACTGGCTAATTCATTGAGTTAGCCATTGACCTGCCCACTCACTAACACACTCACTTATCTCTCGTTTCAAATCAAAGCGCTTGAATGTTTTAATAGTTATAGCAGGCTGAAACAAACTCGTGCAGGAACATTTACAGGAAAAAAAAAAAGCACGAGTTGAGAGGGTTCCTGACGAAGAGAAAACTACAGAGAAGGAGGAGAAGGAGGCAAAGCAGTAGGTTCAGCACATCAGCATCATGCTCCAGCAGCTCTGAGGGGTCAAACAAAAGGCCGTGCTGATTTACTGTACAGACTTTAGAGGTGACAAAGAGAAGGAGAAAGAGCTGAGCAAGGGCGCTGAGAAAGCCGGAGTCGACCGTATTCACACGGCGGCCATTCTTCTCTGACGTCAAGCTCAGAGACAAAGTGTTAAACGCTGCAGTCAAGAATGAAAGGCACATAAATGTACAGCCGGCTCTTTTATTTTGATCCTTTTCTGATTAGTCAACCAACCAAGACTCTCACTCCCTGGCTTGCAGAGACATTAGCAAGGTATAAAAATACAAACAAAAAAAGATGCTAAATCCTCTTCAAGGCAATTCAGAGATAACAGAGGGATTGTAAAATATTACACATATTGCCAAACTTCTTACAAAAAGTATTAAAGGGGTTTAAATAATTCCTTTTTTAGCTAGATGAAGTTCATGTTGAGAAATGTCAGCCAAATAAATGGCTTGATGCCATCTTGATAGTGTAGAATTAATTCTTAGCTCAACCAAATGTTTGCTAAGTTGTGACTTTCCCATAGACTGTATGAAACATGGACGTAGTCTCCGTGACGTCACCCGTCTGTTGCTGCAGCCTGAAGCAAAACGGCCGGCGCGGCCATATTGTAAGTGGGACGGGTGACGGGTGCCCAAACTCACAGCGATTGGGCGCCCGTCAGTCACATGATCTGAGCTGTGACTCTGATTGGTTAAGCTCTCAATCTTAATATCTTCTTAACGGCTGAGTTAGAAAAAAATTCACCCCCCTCACAGTGTTTGTCGTTAGCGAAACAAGTGATACAGACGGGAGACAGAGTTTGTACCAGGCTTTAAATACGCTAATTTAGGCTCTGAAAACGGCCTTTTTTGCGTTCATGTGTACGTGACTTCTGGTACTTCCCGTATAAAAAAACCCCATAAAGGTATGCTTATGTTTGAAATCACAGTAAAATACAAGATTTTGAAGAGTGGGCACTTTTCTAGAGTTGGATGCAATGTGTGACATAACCATGAGTGAGGAAGGCACACAGTGGACATGGATGAGTCATACAGGTGACTTATGCTGTGTTCGCTCTGTGGTGTTGTCCGGCTGTCTGTGCCCCACAGTGTAAACAGTCAGTATTTCATAGTCCAGTCATATACAGTAATACTGGAAGACTCGACTTGAGGCTAACATTTATCTTTTAATTCACCTACCTGAAGTATTTTCAAAACAGCCAAATGCTAAAAAGTGGTGAGTAATTGCTACAATGTGACAAAAGGATTTTTTTTTATTTTTTTTTTTTTTTTTATTTTTAGCTCAGAGTAATTTCAGCTTGAATTTGTTGACATCTCTCTCAGCTTACATGTGTGCTTAGTTTTAGCCAGGAAACGGCTAAATGCTATCATATGATTGTGTTAATGCTTCATCCTGAGTTAGCTTTGGCAGAGCTATGCTGATAACAGCTGGATGCTAATATTTACTAGAAGCTAGCTTACAGATTGACAGTCATATTGTCTATTCTGCAAAATGGCCTGTTTTGGCTCTAGACTTTCTTTTCTCATTTAAATGATATAAAGATTCATGTTAAGTCTGCATCCTGAGAAATGTCTGTACAAACTTATATGAACATTAGCTTCCCATCCTTCACATGATGCCACACCAAAATGTCAGAACCAATGACTGTATATAGAATGGACAGCGTGCTTCCGCCTGTCACCGTTCTACGTTTTTGAAGCCAAAAAACCCGTTTCTCTAGCCGCCATTGTGCAGCCAGAGTCTGCGCAGTAGAGAATTTCCGGTGGAGCCAAGTAAAAAAGAGAAATAAAATTATTTATTTCTTCTTCTTCAGAAAGTTTAGTCTCCTTTTGGCTCTTTCCCGAAGTTTCTTATATCCCCGATAAAAACTACTCACGAACGGCAGCTGTCAACTATCGTAAAACGAAACTTATATCGCAGTTTTTCACGTCCAATAACTAATGAGAGACTAACTTCTCAGAAAAAAAACCACCTGAACACCATGCAGCCAGATGACATCGTCATACTACCTTAGTGTAAGGATGAGAGAAACGTTTCTACGAGGTATCGTAATTTTTTAAAGTTCTCCCGGCTCATAGCTGGAATACATGGGGAGGCGGGGCTTATGACCTATACTGCAGCCAGACACCAGGGGGCGGGGCATCTGCTGGAGGCTTCAGTTTGAGCCGAACGTCGTTACGTCCACTCATTATACAGTCTATGGTCAGAACTGAAAGGTGCTTAGACAAAAGAGAATTTATAAAAGAAAGGGGAGGACAAAAGAAAATAATATGGAAGCAGGACTAGTTATTGACTATTGATAAGCTACTGACAACATAAGACAGTGCAGTTTTCCTGTTTTGCTATGTTTATCCAGTCTTGTAGTATTTCCTCATTTTATTTCATAGCTCTTTTAACTCGCCTGTATAAAAAGTCTTGTCAATATTAGCAATATATATTATCCAATGAGACAATGATCTAACGAGAGAACATCCAGTGAGGGGAGGAGACAGAGAATGATGGATTGTTATTGGCATCTAGCCGAGATAATTGACCCTTGCCTGGGCCTGGGTGGCAGGAGTGCATTGTGGGTAAGTGGGGCGTGTGGCCTTGGGGGAGACGGAGTGAGGATGTAGGCTAATGAACAAACTGCCAGGTGTGAACGTGAGCGACTGTGTGTGTGTATGTGTGTGTGTGTGTGTGTGTGTGTGTATGCGCCACTTGAACGAGCACATCTGCTGTTCCCACAGAAACAGGCAACATCCACCTCAGTCATGGTTCACAGTTCATTCATGAGGGCTCAAGAGACTGAGGTGTGAGTGTGTGTGAGTGTGTATGAGTGTGTGAAATCAAACTACAAATCTCCAGCAGTAGTGAGAGGCAATGACACAATGTCAAACTGCTTTATGCCACACACGCACACAACTGCAACTCACCCTTATACGCTGCAGATATTCCCATCTGAGACCTTCATGCAGCATCTGCATTAGCATTTATACGATAGATTCTTAACATTAACATATGTCAGCTCCTTATCGCACAACCTGTTGATACAGGAAGCATTATCAATCCATGTCTGTTCTTGAGGAGAATTTGAAAAATGTGAAAAGTGGATGTTTCAGATCAGCAGCATAAGTGACAGATGCACAATCCAGCCAAATTTCATGATCATCATCTCTGCTAACATTATTAAAAAATTGTGAATTATGGCTGCCTTGACATCACTCTTGTGCCACACAGACTTGGAGTTATCAGCAGCCACCGCAGACTCCACCTAATAATCAGAGGATTCAATTATTGACACAGATTTTATCAGTGGAGCTCTTTGTGGCTGGAAACAATCAGGTACTGAAAACAGACCCAAAGTGCTGAACACTGCCAGATCTATCATGTGGTTTTTTTTTCTGTTTCTGTCTTTAGTTGGTCATAATTTCTCTTCATCTATCTAATCACAACTATGCAATATATTTGATTTCTTAAGCCCTGAGTGTTTGTCTGCTGTGCATTTTTTACTTCTCCTTGCTTTTTCAGATCAGTAAGACCTAATAAGTATAAAAACTAAACTTGGTCTTTGCACAGGTAGTTGTTTTTAGTGTTATCATTTAGCTACTAGTTTTTAGTTACCAGTGTTATTGTTCATAACTACACTTTTTTCTCTCTGATTTGGGTTTTAAGGTTTGATATCACCTAAAGATGACGTGGGAAGTGTGCCTTAAAGTGGCTCATAGATTTAAGTTGAAAAAATGAAGTTTAAATCGGTCTCAGAAGCAGAAATGTAATGTCAACATATGTGGACACCAGGTCTTAGTAGGTTAAGTATGTAATTGAAATATTAAAACCAGTCGTGACAGTTAGCATGAGTTGTAGCGCCTTTAAGCGACTGTGAGGTGAATCGGTACGAAGTGAATCACAGTGACCTAAAAGATCAGGTCTTCTTTTCAACACTACTTTTCTTTGTTCAAGATAACTTTTTACCGCATACAACCCAACGAGGTAATGTAATTATCCACAGTTGCGTAGTGCTGTTGTCTGAAACATGACAACAAGCAAACTTTGAAGCATAGTTTAGCAGCCAGCTACATTTAGTGCTACTCACAGTCCAGTGCTCTGAGACGTATCAGTACCATGCAACGTTAGTGAATCGTTCTGTCCTGCCAGTACTCATCTACCAAGCAGAGCAAACATCTTTTAGCCTTTAGCTCGTGCTCTGTCACTCACCTGTTAGTTTCCTTCTTCTCTTCTGTCCCTTTTGCTAGATAGTCCACCCCCTTTTCTACGACTACCACTAAATAAATCAAGGAAATCTTTTTCAGCAGAGAAAAACACAGATCTCTCTTTTCAATGCTAAACTTCATCAACCTGCATGTTGTTGTCATAGCAACTTGAGCGTGCCGTAAATCAATCCGGTCCAATCCTGATCAGGAAGCTGGGTTTCATATTTAGAAATAACCTAATCTTAGTGCTCATAGTCTCATTTTAAATTGGGGATTATGATCAGGGATGTATCTCGATATGAGACTTTTACAAGATCACGTAGAAAGTCCTCACAGTCCCTTTAATCATCAGTCATTTGAAATGTGAGAAATGACAAATGCAAACCCTTTGTGAATTTAAGTTTAGCTGTTGTAAAACAAGCTAAATTGACACAGTGAGAAGTTTCAGTGCTCAGATTAGACTGTGATGTCAAACGCTGATTTGTCAAGATGCCATTTCAGTATAATCACCAGTTTCTTCCACACACACTGAGCCTGTGGCTGGTTTGATCTTCTTCCCTGCTGAGAAACACTCTCTGGAGGACTTGAAGACATCAAACAAAGACTGACTCATGACGTCACTCCGTCTTCCATCCTCTTTTTAAAGTCTCCTATAGCCGGGCTTTCACACCTCATGCTGCTTCCCTGAGCTCTGTGTGTGCGTGTGTGTGTGTGTGTGTGTGCATGTGTGTGTGCAGGAATATGTGTATGGGAGGCAGAGAAGTGGCTGTGGTGGACATGCAGAGAGGAAAATATCTCCCACAGTCCTGTGCGGTGTGACTTCCAGCTGATAAGAAAGATAAATAACAACTTTGAAGTTTCATGGGGCTGTAAGAGGGCAGAGGGAGGAAGAGGAGGAGGAGGAGGAAGAGGAGGGTCCACGGGTGTCAGATAGGAGGAAGAACTGCAGGTAAAAAATGAAAAAGATAATAAAAATGGACGCAGAAATAAAGGGATGCTAACTTTTTCCAAGTCGAAAAAGAGAGAAAGAGATAATGGGGTAAAAAAAAGGTTAGAGATACGGACAGAAAAAGTCTAAAAAGGTCAGAAAGTAGAGAAAAAGGAGCAAGTAAAGAGTGGAAGTGCAAAGAAAGGGGAACAGAAGGAAAAGATAAAAGAGAACAAAAAAACAGGGGGTGAAAAGAGAAGGAAAAAAGTTGAGATCAGAGAAAAAAAGAAATATGACAGGTGAGGGTGAAAGTGGGGGATAAGGGAAATGAAAGAAAAAAGGTAGGAAAGGAGGATATAATGAAGAAAGGAGGGTCAGAGAAAACAGAGAAATGGGGTGGACTGAAAAAGAGGGAAAGACAAGAGTGAAGGAGAGAAAGAGAGAGAGAGAGAGAAGAAGTTGAAAGAGGGAGAAAAAGGGAGATAGAGGTGGTGGAAAGAAAAAGGGGAGACTGACAAAGGTGGAGAAGAGAGATAGAGAGGCAAGAGTGAGGGAGAGAAAAAGAAAAGAGGTTGAAGGAGAGAAAAAAAGAGGAAGACAGAGGTTGTTGAAAGAAAGAGAAAGACAAGAGTGAAGGAGAGAAAGAGAAAGAAGAGGTTGAAGGAGGAAAAAAGAGGAAGATAGAGGTGGTGGAAAGAGAGAATGACAAAGGTGAAGGAGAGAGAAAAAGAGAAGAAGTTGAAGGAGAGAATAATAGAGGAAGATAGAGGTTGTTGAAAAAGTGAGAAAGACAAGAGTGAAGGAGAGAGAAAGACAAGAGAGGAGGACAGAAAGATAGATAGAAGAGGTTGAAGGGGGTAAGAAGAAGATAGAGGTGGTGGAATGAAAAAGAGAGAATGACAAAGGTGAAGGGGAGAAAGACAAGAGTGAAGGAGAGAAGAAGAGAAGAGGTTGAAGGAGAGAAATAAAGAGGAAGATAGAGGTTGCTGAAAAAGTGAGAAAGACAAGAGTGAAAGAGAGAAAGAGAGAGAAAGAAGAGGTTGGAGGGTGGAAAAAGAGGAAGATAGGAGTGATGGAAAGAAAAAGAGAGTGACAAAGTTGAAGAAGAGAAAGAGAGAAAGACAAAAGTGAAGGAGAGAAAAAGAGAGAGAAAGACGCATAAAGGAGAGAAACAGGGATGGGAAGACAAAGACAAAGGAGAGAAAGAGATAACAAAATTGAAGGAAACGAAAAGAGAGCAAGATAAATGTGAAGGAGAGAAAAATATAGAACGCCAAAGTCTGGGAGAAAAAGAGAAAGTGTCAAAGGTGAAGGAGACAAAAAGAGGTAAAGATAAGGTTGATGTAGAGGGGGATGAGGATGAATGGGATCAGAAAACGAGAGGAACGTAACTTCAAACTTGTTCTCCATTTCACGCCCGTTCATTTGTTTACACGCTGGGAACCTGTGTCACCATGGCAACAAGACGATTATGATGTCACCGAGAGCGTGATTCCAACGCTGCGAATACCTTTCCTCGCTTTGTGTGATCTCATCATTTCATTAAGATTTAAAAACACAAAAACAAGGAAGAGATTTTCCAAAGCAGGCACACACACACATACACACACACTTCAAACACGAATTAACAGAAGGCCGCACCACCACAAACATGCTCCTTAGACCTCTTGTTCTAACACATATTAGTGTATACACACACAGTATGTGCAGTAAAAGGAAACCACACAGCTGCTCTTTATAGAGATTCGCTGTCACAGTGGGTGAGCATATAAAAGCCCATACGGCCAAGTCCCAAACGCCCCTTCTTACATATGTGTATGTGTGTGTGTGAGTGTGTGTGAGGGAGGGAGACTGGTGAATATTTAAAGAGTGTGTGGAGCACTTTGCCTGAGGAGGAGCAGAGTGGATGTGTTCTGTCATCAGGGACAAAAAGATTGGTCTGCCCCCCTTTTCTTTTTTTTCTTCTTCTTCTTCCTCTTTCTCTTCTTCTGCATGGCGACAGCAGAGTCACGACAAAAAAAAAACTAAAAAAAAAAAAAGAAAACATACACCACACATTGCAAGCGCTTGTTGCCGACAACACCGAAGATAGATCTACAAGACAACACACTGCGCTCGTCATCGATCACGTTTGTGTGTTTGTGTTCGAAATATGATTTGTAACCCTTTCAAATCGTCCTTGAATTCATCAGGGGGAAAAATGACTTCTCCCTCAGGGCTGTCAGGGAGCCGTAATTAATCAATTATCAAATCAATAAGTCTGTCAGTCAATATGTTGTAGTCAGTCACTTAGTCAGGGGGTGTTTCGTCCAATCGCTAGAGAGGGGTGGTCCCTTTTTCCCCCTGTAAATACAGAGTTCCCATCAGCCCCATCAAATATTCACAAGCTTGGAAGAGACGGAGAGAAGGGGGAGACGGAGCAGAAACATCAGGGATATAAAACAAAAAATGGGTGAAGGAGGGACACGTGGCGAATTAAAGGAAGGAAATACCGATAAGGGTTGTGAAGAGAGATACAGTAGGAGGAAACTGTAAGAAAGGAGGACAGAGAAGAGAAGGAGAATGTGTTTAATTATTCAGCATTACCCATGTTCTCTATTTATGGCCCTTTTAGAGCGGCCAGTAGCAGCTATATATACACAAACTGTAGGCACAAGCTGCTCCCTTAAGTACAGCTCACCAGGGAAGATTCAGACCAAAAAAACACAGGAAACGAGAAGAAAAACGTGATTATAAATTGATAAGAGATGCACAGACGCGAGGGATGACGAAGAGAGGGTGGGGATGACAAGACAGAGGAGGAAAAACAAGGAAACAGAACTGCCAAGGAGACGTAAGATGAGAAAGGGAGACAGAGGGAGCTAAAATTATCCTTTCGCCGCGGCCACTCGTCTATCACTGTTCTCGGCCAAACTACTTCTGCTGACAGGGACGCTGAGTGAAAAAACAACAACAACAACAACCTGGTTCAACTTTTCATCACATTTTTCTTTTTTAATTGAGATGAGACTTTGAGAGTGCAGGAGAGAGGGGAAGAGGATCGAGGAGAGAGGAGGAGGAGGTGGAGGGAAGAAAAGAGCAGTGTGGAGCAGATCTGTATCATTTAACTAGACGGGGTAATGGAATTGTTGATAAACTTGTTATCTCTCAGTCCCAGACACACTCAAGTGCAGCGGTGAGGGGTTTTACTGGTCACCTATAACATAAAACACTACAGGCCAATAATTTTGCATATGCCCACACAAAAGGATGCATGCATGAGAACGGCTTTACGATGCAAACTACTCCTGCAGGTTCAGCTGAACGATGGGCAAAAATAATTTTATTGCAAATTTGCAATTACTTTGCCCTATATTGCAAATGTGATTTATGCAATTTAAGGTTCCCCATCTTTTGTGTTAAACAACACATAAACATTGACATTAATTACAGCATGACAACAACCCATTACATTTTTTGTGACTACTTTTTGCCCATTTAAGTCACTTTTCACTCCTTTTTGCCCCTTTTGGACCCTTTTTTTGCTACTTTCTGACTATTTCCCAAGTTTTCTCCCAATTTTCTTGCCAATTTATGATGCATTATGACAATCTTTTTGTATTTCTTTTTTTTACTGTGGTTTCCAAGCTCCATAGAGTCAATGAAAATACATCTGATATCTAAAATTATGGCTCAATTTCAAATAATCCAGACTTGGTAAGCAAAACAAAAACATGTAAGGACCAATTAGGCATTCAATAATATATACCTATTTTTTAAGTATAGTACAGTGAAGACAATGAATGAAATGGGGTAAACCTCCCTGACACATAAAGCCCTGCTACTTCCTGTCTTTTGCCACTTTCCACTGCTTACATTGTTTCTCTTACAGTTTTTGTTTTTTCTTTTGCAGGTAGATTTAAAAAATGTGCCTCTTTAGTTGAGCAAGGTTGGTGTAGAGCATAAAACATCTACTGGAAAAATATATATCTGGTATTCTGGTACATTTCTGGTTAAAGAAATATGCTTTTATTTTGAAGAAAACTATCTAAGTAGTAAAAACTGGTGAAAATACCAAACTAGGGCTACACAATATGACCTAAAACCAATATTTCCATAATTTTTGGCTGTATCTCAATACACTAAATATATCTCAATGTTGTGATTTCTCCTGTAAATCACTATGTTGACATTAAATTCAACCATTTGATGCATAAAATGACACCAGTATAATGGTTTAAGAAGACTTTTCGGTCAGATCAAATCCCAATCAAGTTATTTCAGACTAAACTTTATGTACGTGTTTTTGCTCCAGTAACAAAATTATTTTTTTTTGTTTCTATGAATCAGCTTCCTGAATATCATTGGTTGTGCTGAAAGGACTCTGCTTGTGACTTCATACTCCAAGGCTGGAGTCTGGCTGTAGTTTGGGGATACTACTCCCTACTCCCTCTGTTTACTTTGCAGATCAGAGTTTTCCTCTTGTTGCATTTTTAGATGTTTGTATAGGTTTGTGGTGACACTGCAGAACCTTATTTATTTCAAATTACATCATAGCTCGCTGTACTGTTTTATGCTGTAAAAACACAACAACAAACGAAGCTCATCCACGTACAAAACTGAAACTTAAGCACGCTGGTAGGGATCATACAGGCAGCAAAGCAAGCCCAAATAAGCAACGACACTTTAGAAAATGAATCCAAAAATCCACAAGTGAAGAGATGTGCAAGCGCCTTTTTGGCTCATCTCCAAATACAAAAAGACCCATGCGCAGTGGAGTTTTCTGGATGAGTGAGGAGTGAGAGGAGCACCAGCAGAGAGTGAAAGAAGAGAAACTACTAACTGAAGAGAATTACATCCCGTCTAAAAACTTTACCTGAGAATTTATAATTGATGGTAGCAATATAGTAATTTCATACATCTCACATGCAACAACTAGCGATACATAGAGTATATTCGTCATATCCCCGCTCCTATACCAAACATAAATCCTGCATGTTTACATAGGTTATTCCAAAAGTGTTATCTGCCAACAAAACATCCCAGTTTTTGCTGCAGTTTTGAGGCCACTAAGCATGGTTGTTAGAGTTTTCATGATCCAAAAAGATCTACATCTGTGCTTTCTGATATGAATAATTCATTTTCTGTGAAATACAAAAACAGTCACTTTCAAGTCAAGATGATCTGATCCCACAACACTTACATATGCTATTTCATCTGCACAAGTTCTACAATTAAACTCAACGAGGAACAAAGACAGCACAGCTTGGATAGAGGCATCCTCTGGTGGTTTAGTGCGCTGGTGTGAAGAAAAAACACCAGGCACCCCTTGTACACTTGCAGAATATGTTCACACAGACACATCAAAGCAAAACTGGCCCCTTGCCATCCAGCAAATTAAATTTATTTTTGGAATCAAAACAAGGAGTAAACTCCTGTTTACAGCCTGCCTGACTCTTATCTTTACACACGAGCCAAAACTCTCCTCTCATGTATTCTTTGATCCACAGCGAGGATACGAGAGGGAAGAGCTATACATTCTTACGTGTCATTTTTCTGACATAACAAGTGTCTAAAAATGGGTTCAGAGCAAGCCGGAGCAATTCCAGTTCACTAATACCCAGCAGGCTGAAGGTCAATTTATCATCTCAGTGAGTCACAGATTCACCTGCTCGCAAGAAGCTGATCCTCTGCAGGCAGAGACGAGGGACCTCAAGCGCATGAGGAATTTAAAATAGACAGCGCTTTTGCTCAAGTGACTCCACTGCTTATCTGTGTGTATGAATCCAATCTCTTCTGGTTTGCAGTTTTATCTGCTTCTCCAGCTCTAGAGGGGCAGCAAGGAAGGACTACAAAGATTTCTGAAAAAGTTCTCAGCCTGTAAAAGTGACATTTAACATCAATATTTCTGACAATCCCTATTTCTGGATGATATTTTCACTGATTACCATTTTTTTCTTACAGAATTGTGTCAAGAATTGGCCTGCTTCCAGAAAAAGCAGCAAATCCTTGGGTTAAATGCTGCACTATACATATTTCATACATTTTCTATCATTAAAATTGCCACAGTGTCAACAGGCAGCAGTGAAATGTGCCATATTGCTTTCTCTGTAGTGTTATGTGAAATGTGAGGTTGTTTGTGGCCTAATCTTTGCTATCACAAACAAAAAAACAAAGTTGTAAGGTTCCAATCAGTAAAATGCATCAACCCAGGAAAAACAGGAAGTATCTTTTTCTCACAGCGTCAACAGGCAGAAGTGAATCTTGCCAGATTACTTTCTGCATAGTAATTTGTTTTAAATTGTGTGATCAGGTTTTCTGTGGCATCACCTTTGCAATCAAATGAATCTACCATCTACCAGTAGAAACTGTTAAGTCTGGGCGGTCTGCGTATGAAAGTTGTCTTAACATTCTGAAAGTGATCTGCGGTTTATTTTTCTAAAGTCCTGTGCTGCTGCTTTTCTTGGCCAAGTCTCCAAAGGATAGCCCGGTTCATTAAAGACAGAATATAAATATGTATGTTAGTTAGATACACAACATTTTAAATTTTAAGAGGTTTGGATTTGCGGTGTCACACTCTGATCTTCACGGGTCGTATAACAAATGTTCTTTTTTCTTTTTGGATCTGTCAGACTACAGAGCTCGGTGAATAAACTTCATAGTCTCCACAGGGTATAAGTAATACTGATCCACTCTAAAACCTGTGTGGATCAGCTTTATCTGCCGTGGACTCAACAGGCCAGTGCTGTTGCCATAGGCGATCTGCGGCTCGGTAATGTATAGGAACAGACCGGCTGAATGTCAGCCAGTAAATGAGCCGTGACTTTCACCAGGACAGCGGAGTCAGCAATACACGGATACACATAACTCTCCTATTCTCTGCTCCTTTTGTGTGTTTTTACTCCTTCTGCCTCTGTCACACACACACACAACTGCACACACACACACACACGGGAATGTTGGATTATTTCAAGACACATCCAACCTCTACCTGACCTTTGTGTCCTGCCCAATCAGGTGAGAGAACAGCTCCTCTCCATCACTACCTGACCTTGACTTCCTGCTCCATTGCACACACACACACTCACACACACTTATATATGCACTCTGGGGGACTTCGCATGCCCACACCTTTACTCATTTCACAAACACATGTTTACAGCTGCTGCAAGTTATAAAACAAAGTGTCACATCCTGCGTAGTGACAGGATGAAGCAGCAGAATCAGGAAACAGGAACTAAGGACCAGAGAGCAGCGAAGCCGCCGTGGAGGGAGGAGGAAGTCCAGACTGTGTCATGAACCATGAGATAGGGGTTTTAAACGACGGCGGGAAACAGCTGACAGCCAAAAACAGAAACCGCAGTGATGTCACAAAGTTAGACACACAGAGTGCAACATTTCCTGCTTCAAGAGCTGCTTCCTCGTGAAAAACTCCATTTAGAAGAGAAAGATGTGAGAAGAAATCCGAGTACAGTACAGTGGAGAAAACATAGTTGGGGAAATTCTCTTAAAAGCACTTTAATGTGCCCCAGTTTCTGCATCTCCACTATCATGCCCACCCCACTTCTCTCCACTGCTTTTATCTCGTCTTCTGTTTCCGTCAGTTACAGTGAACATTTCTATTCTTTATTCCATACCTTCCGCTCAGAGAGAACAGATAAAAGCTGATAACACAGCGGAGTATACCATTAAAGCGCAGACTGCTACAGATCAAAGTCAGCGTGTGCGTCTTACCTTGTACACCTGCCCATAGGTGCCGTTTCCCACCAGCTCAACCAGCTCAAAGATGCCAGCGGGATCCTGTGAAGACAAAAGAAACACAGCGAGGTTGTTGAGAAGAGTAGTACTAATAGAAAGCAGTCGTTCATACATTCACAATACCCTCATGGAAACTATTCCTCACTATAATAACAAAAGGCATCCATTACTGCTACAGCGTCAGTATCAGGAAGAATGATTCTCAATTTACTAAGTAGATACTTAAGTCAACAAAGAAACACAACAAAACAAAAAAGTGTTAAATGTTAATTACAGAGCAACTGTAAGAAACGACAAAAACCTTTACTGAACAAGTTTTTCTCATCCTGCATTGTTGTCGTCTTCCACAAAGAGGTTTATTAACATCACACTGAAAGCAACATGATTGACTAATGGAAGGTTTTGGTAAGATTTGATAAAACAAAAATAAATACTTGCTAAGTATAGTCCTGGGGTTCAGCAAGTGTCTATGAGAAATGGAGATGGGTATTGATAAGATTTTATTGATTCCCTTGTCAATTCCTGAAGTAGGTTTTCTTGTCAACAGCATTCTGTAGAGTTTATATGTACAAAAATATGAAACTGGTCAAAATTAATTTTAAACAATCATACGCCACATGCCATAATGTATTGTTTTGTTTAATGTTATTGACTGAAGAAGCCACCTCGGGTCTTGAAGTAGTAGTTGCAATGCCTTTCAGTGTGTGGAACCTGCAGCTTGCCGTAGTTATGCTGAAGTCAGCCATGAGTCTAAGAGCAACTTTTCATTTATCCTCCAGTTGGATAAAATCTGCCTGTTAGTATTTGGACATTTAGAGTGATTAGTGTTGTTCTAAAAGAGAAATTGTGACATGTTTCTGTGATGAAAGTTGAAATTCTGTTTTGAAACCTAAGCTATTGATGTATGCTAACCAATGACTGTATATAGAATGGACAGCGTGCGTCCGCCTGTCACCGTTCTACGATTTTGAAGCCAAAAAACCCCGTTTCTCTAGCCGCCATTGTGCAGCCAGAGTCTGCGCAGTAGAGAATTTCCGGTGGAGCCAAGTAAAAAAGAGAAATAAAAATATTTATTTCTTCTTCTTCAGAAGGTTTAGTCTCCTTTTGGCTCTTTCCCGAAGTTTCTTATATCCCCGATAAAAACTACTCACCAACGGCAGCTGTCAACTATCGTAAAACGAAACTTATATCGCGGTTTTTAACGTCCAATAACTAATGAGAAACTAACTTCTCAGAAAAAAAACACCTGAACACCATGCAGCCAGATGACATCATCATACTACCTTAGGGTAAAGATGAGAGAAACGTTTCTACGAGGTATCGTAATTTATCGTAATACATGGGGAGGCGGGGCTTATGACCTATACTGCAGCCAGACACCAGGGGGCGGGGCAGTTTGAGCCGAACGTCGTTATGTCCACTCATTATACAGTCTATGATGCTAACCACTAGCATATCAATGGGATTTCCTATATATGATAGCATCAAGCTAAACAAGCCATGTTTAATGTGTTGTCTTTGGTTCAAAAAGAGACGTACAACATTTTGAATTTACTGAATATGAATCTTTTGTGAAAAAATTATGTACGTTTCTTTGTGTGTTCAGCTTTACAGGTTCTTAAGTTAAACTTCAAGCGAAACTTGACTTGTTTTTTTGAACAAAGAGAGCACAAATTCCTTGTATGCTTCTTGAAGACACTTGGCAATAAAGGCGATTCTGATTCTGAAAAGTTTTGAATCAAAGGTTTTTTCTGGGAAACTGTCATCAAGTTGCGAAGCTAAGCTAGTTGGGGCAGAATAGAGGAGGTAAGGTCTGTCTGCTGCAGCGTAATGTTAAGTACTGATAAGAGAATCTTTAAGCAAATGGGCTAACGTTATATCAACGGATTGAACCATTTCTTATCGATTCCTAACAGGAACTGGTTCTCGATACCGATCCTTAGTGAGAAACAACCTTTGTCACACACTATTCATGTGTCAGCCATATTACAGCAAAGTGAATACACTTTCTAGAACTATCATGAGATCAACACCACAGGCTAACAACTAGAGCCCGACTGATTAATCGGCGGCCGATTACAGCGTGTCACTGATTAATCAACATTGGCCATCATGCAGCCGATGTTGATTAACTTTTTTTTCTGTGTGGAGATTCAGTCGAGGGCTCCAGCACCAGCAACGATAGAAACACTACCAATTTGTTTACAGTTGGCCTTTTTTATTTATTATACTGTTTTCAGTTTGCCTAATTCATCAGTTGGTTTACAGTCCTTATGTTGACAGTTTTATAATTAAAGTTCCTTGTTTTATTTATTTTTTGTTGTGTTCTGCTCCTTTGTCTTGAATCATATTTTGAGTATTATAACAATTTGTGTTCATGTACTTTATACATCTTGTGTATATCACTGTTCTTATTTCATGTATCAGTCAATATATAGATATAGATATAGATAGATAGAAAGATAGATATGATATGATTTGAAATGATAGTCCATTTATACAGTTAAAAAAAAAAAAATCAATACTGTCATCCCGCTGTCAAGTCTCAGGCTCATGCACATTCTCTGTTGCACATTTTCATTGCACTATTCAATTTATATATGTATCTATAATTTTTCTTTCTTCCCTTTGTACAAAGTTTCTTTATTTCTAATATTTATATATGTAAATTTTAAAGAGATTTGTTGCCACAGCTGTGTGATTTGCGACATATTAAAACGATGAAAAGCAAACATTTATATTTTTTGCGTTACCCTTTTTTCCTTGAGCCCATTTCTAATTTGTAGTTACTTAACATCTGTTTTTTATATGTTTGATATTTGATGTTTATTCATACTTGTTTTTGTACAAAGAGAGCACAGTTGAAACCAAAGTCAAATTCGTTGTATACTTCTTGAAGATACTTAGCAATAAAGGCGATTCTGATTCTGATATTGGCTGGTTTACTAGTATCAGTATCGGCATAGGCCCCAAATTTCCCATATCAGTCAGGCTCTACCCACAACATGTTGTCATAGCCTCAGTAATCCATATGTCAACAATAGATTCCTGCAATTTTTTTAACAATTGCTCATCACAGAAGCTCCTCTGGTGTTAAAACAGGAGTTTTAAATATACATTTTCAGGCTTGTGTCCAGTCGAGCTAATAATTCAAGTCTACAGTTGCTATAGGTTGCCAAGAGAGAGCTTAACACCTCTGTGACTATGAAGAACTTGCACACAGCATAAAACCCACTGACCCCTGCACACTCACACATACCACCCCCTTCCTCCGCGCTGCGTGTTGCTACGGCATTCCAACAATAGCTGGTATTCACCCTCTCCTTCCTTCTCTCTCTCTCTCTTTCGCACTCTCTGCTTCTGTTCTCCAACCAACCCGAGTCCATCTATGTCTCTCTCACCCTTTTATCTTCACATTCTCTCTTTCGCTCCTTCACTCCTGACACAGTCCAGGACAAGTCTCTCTTCCAACACTCTTCTCATTCCAGCAGAGTCCCACAGGCGCTCTCAGGCTCTTTACCAGCTTTGGTTATGTCTCTTTTCTTCCTGTGCAAACTTTGTGACATTTAAAGTTGGATCAGAGCTACATCCTGTTGTTCAATGAAACTGAGACTTTGTACCTTTTCCTGTCTGCTTGTGAAGATTTCACAGGTCCTTTTGGCAGTTTCTTATAAATCAAGAATTTAGAATAAACAATGGTTTTGAGCAAAGAAAATGCACTGCAAAAAAAAGGAACTTCTTTCTTTCTTTTTCTTTTTTTTGTTGTTGTTGTCATCTACCTCTCTGTTACTCTATTTTCAGGGTATGTAAAGCCCTAATTCCAGCTTTTATTATCCTCACTCTAACTCCAGCATTGGTTTTCAAGCACAGTGCTTTAAATCTCCAGCAATAGATAGGAGTTCAAGGGAAAGAGGGACGGAGCTGTTATCCGATCTTTGTTTGTTTTTTGTATCTCTTTCTCGCACCAAGAAACCACTGTTCTAGGGCTGAACGATTTTAGAAAAAGATCTGATTGCGATTTTTCTGGCAGATATGGCGATCTCAATTCAATTTACAATTTTATTTAAATCAAGCTTTAGTGAAGTTTTCCGAATGTACAGCAGAGAATTACATCAAACCATCAAAACATCAAAAGTTTTTACTATAATGCAAGGATGAAAATGAGGGTAGGAATAATTTTTAACTTTTAGATATAAAGGTCAATATTTAAGTTGAAAAGTGGAAATTTTGAAAAATTAAGACAAAATTTTGAGACAAAAAGTCAATATTTTGAGATAAAAAAAATCAAATTTTATATAATCAATGCAACATTATGTGAAAAAAGTCTAAACTGTAACATTTAGGGTCAAAATTTTAAGATAAAGGCAAATGTCTTCGATAAAAAGTCATATTTGAGATTAAGCATCAAAATTTTGAAATAAAGGCAACATTTGAGATAAAAAGTGGAAATTTTGATATAAAAACTCAAAATTTTAAGATTTAAGTCAAAACCATATGAAATGAAGACAACATTAATAGATAAAAGGCAAAATTTTGAAAAAAAAAGAGAGAAGATTTTGAGATAAATGGCCAAATTTGACTTTTCTTAAAACCCTTAGTCAAACACCTCCACTGAGTCTGAAATGTAAAATATGACTCTTGCTATTTTTGAACTGGACTTTTTAATCAGATTTTTAGTTTTAACAACTGAAGAACAAAAAGAACCATCTTTGATTCCTAACTTTTAAAAACAATTGAGTATAAAATAACTGTTTTATGTTAAAAAAGATAAAATACAAAACAATTTTAAAAAAACAAAATTAAATAAGTGGTAATAAGAAAAACGAGATTCAACAATACCAAGGAAAAAATAGATTTCCCCCACAGTTTTATACTTTAACACGTGTGTGTGTGTGAAACAGCTGACACTAAAGATCCTGGGTCAGTCGGGAGCAAAAAAATTGCAGTTTTGGCGATCACATGATCACGATGTCTGAAATCGCGATTTCGATCAGAAAACGATAAATCTTTCAGCCCTACACTGTTCTATTATATTGTATGAATCTGTAAAAAATGACCAATTAAACGATTGTTGAGTAAAAAAGGAACTTCAGCTCTAGCTATTATTTTCAAAAAGAGTTGTATTTCTCAACAGGACTGAAAGATGTTCTGTTATCGTATCCGTATTGAGTTGTGAAAATTAAAGGTATTAAACCCCAATATTGAAGATATTAATGATGTAGATTTTCCCAGCTCACCCTGCATGTAAAGCTCAGACAGTCACATGATTATTGGTGACTTTCTGTTAATGTTGATGACTGACAGTGAGCTCTAATCAATAAACACCGCTTTCCACATCCTGTTATATGATGATGCTTTTATTTTCTAATTCCAGAATCCTATTGTTTTATATCTATATCAAGATATCTGGCATCAATATTGTGATACGAAATTTCGTCCATATCGTTGAGCTCTATTTCTCAAAATGAGACTTCTTAATTTGATAGAATCATATTAATTTTTTCCACCCAATTTGAGGAAATTTTCTTTATTTGATATAAGCCGAAAACTCTTGCTTAGTTTTGATGTTACATTTTGTTGAGTAGTTTTTGTTGGATGCACTGGTCTGATAATATTCTCAGATCATTTACTGGACCAATATAGATCAAACAGTAGACGAACAGATATCATCATTTTTTGTCTCATCCTTGCTTTAAGAAATAGAGGATGTTGAATTCATGTACCTATCAAAGTGGAAAGGTATTGATATCAGCTGTTATCAGTACCAGTATTGGTAACAGGATTTAAACATTTGGATCAGTGCATCTTTCTTTTGAGCTTCAGAAACTTTAATGTCCCCAAAGAAACAGTTTGTGGTACTGCATAGAAAAAACAGATATTAAAAACGCATCAGACTAAAAAGAAATAAAAAATAAAAAGCATGGCAGCTGGTGAAAAATGTGGTATTAAAAACACATCAAGTCAAACAAAGACAAATGTTTAAATAATATGTTACTGCTGTTGTCAATATCCTCTCAGTCTGGAAGTATTTTTGGATGCATGCTGAACATTGTATACAGACAGCAGCTACGGGATGAATAAATCAAACACTGGGTGCAGAAGACATCCCTTCCTCATCCCGTAGTCCACACAGTTCCCCAGACTCCTTCAGCGAAGTCTTTCTCATGGGGATAAAAGAGTTTTTTACTCAGTTTGTTTCGACCTTCAGTATCTATACGACTAACCACAGGGGAGCGGCTGAAACTCCAGTGAAAGTGTGTGAGACGTCTCTGTGCAGACTTCACTGACAGCCCGGTCATGTATTGTTGTTACAGGTCAGCTTGTTTCCACCCCATAATTCCCCCACAGGTCTCTACAATTTCTTGCAATTCTTACTTTGTAGTGTGCAAAGTGTGGATAACCTTTCATTTAAAGACAGTTCTGCAGGGAGAGCTAAAAATACCAGAGTACAATCTACTATTTCTCATTCTTGTGGGGTTTTTTTTTCCTGTTTGTTTTTCTTTGTTGTTGTTTAGAAAACACTGGATGGAATAGAGGTTTTTTGGCTCATCAATGGAAGAGCCTTAGAAGTAAGCTGGGTAATTGATTGCGAGTTGGATTAATTATTTTTTTTTATGTTCCACACCAGTGTTACTCAATCCCACGAAAGAGCAGTATTGTTGAAAAGTAAGTGGCAAAAACAACAAGAAAGGTGGCAGAAATGGTCAAAAAGCAGCAAAAATTAGGAAAAAATTTTGGAAAATAGTCAGAAAGTAGCAAAAAATGGTCCAAAAGTGGCCACAAAAAAAGGAGTGAAAAATGACTAAAATGGGCAAAAAGCAATCACAAGCATAAAGAAAAATGTCATAGGTTGTTGTCATTCAGTATTTAATGTCTATGTTCATTTCCACAAATGTGTTCATTTAACAACACATAAGATGGGGAACCTATATACTTGCACAATTATTTGCAATTGGCAAAGTTAGAGGTCTGTTTTGTTGCTGATGCACAAAAACAAATAAATACTGTGTTTGTTTCTGGCACAGAACTCAACAGGAGCTATATTGGAAATACTGAAAATGCAACAGCCAAAAAAAATGCTAAAAAAAATGCTTGATGAGTTTCTTGGAATAAGAATAATGTCTTAAAAAAAGAATCTAAACAAGTATAAGTATTTTTAGAAAAAATAAGGCAAAGACACCTGCTAAGATTCAAGTTGTTGTAATGTTGATCCACTTACACACGTGGAAGAACATGCAGCTCTTAAAACAGAGTCATCCCATCAAGTAAATATAGTTTTAATATATATTTTTACACGAAAGAAAGACATAGAGTCTTGTTTAGACTCCAAATTTTTGTGGTGTGTTAGCATTTCATGAACACATGTGTAAGGGCAGAACAAAGCTATTCCACCAATTTACAGAGTAATAAACTTAAAGGAAGGTGTCTGCATTTCCTCTCAGCAAATCCAGGATGCTGAGCCTCAATTCAACATTAAACACTTTCTTGCAGCAATTACTTAATGTCAAAATGCTAAGCCACAACCATTACCTTAACTTTCTGATGCTCAGCATTTCAACATAATGAGTAAGACTTTTTTTTCTACCCATGAGAAAGACATAGAGATTTGGTTAGATTTCAGTTTTTGTAGTTTTGGCATTCTACATACGCATCTTTTAGGACAGGGAACTCCTGAACAAATCCATTCCACCAAGTTACAGAGTAATAACTAAAAGGAAGGGGCCCGCATTTCCTTTCAGCAAATGCAGGATATTGAAATGCTGAGCATTGCAATTCAACACTCTTGCTTTTCCTCGCTAAAAAAGCTCAGTATTGAAATGCTGAGCCCCATTTCAACATTAAGCACTTTCTTGCAGCAATTTCTGAATGTCGAAATGCTTAGCCATAACCCTTACCTTAACTTTCTGGTGCTCAGCATTTCAATATAATAAGTAAAAAAAATTTTTTTACTCATATAGAACGACATGAAGACTTGCTTAGATTTCAGTTTTTGTAGTTTTGGCATTCTACATACGCATGTGTAAGGACAGGGAGCTCCTGGAACAAAGGTATTCCACCAGGTTACAGAGTGATAACTAAAAGGGGGGGCCTGCATTTTCTTTCAGTAAATGCAGGATGTTGAAATGCTGAGCAACACATTTCAACAATTTTGCTTTTCCTTGCTGAAAAGGCTCAGTATTGAAATGCTGAGCCCCATTTCAACATTAAGTACTTTCTCGCAGCAGTTTCTTTGTGTTGAAATGCTAAGCCACAATCCTTACCTTACCTTTCTGGTGCTCAGCATTTCGATATAATTAGTAAGAGCATTTTTTAACCCATATAAAAAGACATGAAGACTTGCTTAGATTTCAGTTTTTGTGGTTTTGGCATTCTACATACGCATGTGTAAGGACAGGGAGCTCCTGGAAGAGAGGCATTGTGCCAAGTTATGGATTATTAATTAAAAAGACTATCTTTTACTCAAAAAAAAGGCATGAACACTTGCTTAGACTTCAGTTTTCTCAGTGCATATCCAAGTTAGCTCCGTGAATAGCTGATCAAGGTTTCTCAAGAACACCAAGATCACCTCAGAAAACTTAAGAGAGCGAAAGTTACCTGAATACTGTATAAATGCAAAGTCAGCACGCCAAAAGTTTGGTAATTTGTCTTTGTAAAAGCTAACTTTCCCTCTTTCTTCTCATCTGCCTCAGTTTTCATCCCTCTCTTCTCCCTGTTTCTCTCTGGCTGTGTCTCTATATGTTTGTTTCTGCACGTCTCAGCAGACCTGTCAACCTGTCAGCGCTTTCTGAAGACAGGCTCTTGTGCTTTTCTTGCTCTCTCCTTCCTTTTTCCTGTCGCTGTTTCACCCTTCTTTCTCTTTCATGTGTGCGCACATTCACCCCGCGAACACACACACACACAAAAACAGACAAACTCATTCTCTCGCACTCTGTCTCAAGTACATCCTCCTGCTGTCTCGGTGGCTCACACTCTCATAACTGCAACAACACACACACGCTCTCACACGCTGCTCCAAAAGTGCACTCCTACACAAAGGCTACTGTTCAAATGTTCTAGCAAGTTTGAGTGGGCTCGAAATGAAGAGTGTGTGTCTAACTGAAACAGATCGTCAGAGAGAGGCTGTTTTAACGGTGCAGACACAACCTTCTACAGTCAGTGTGTCTGCTTGCTTTGCTTTCAGGCTTATGCAGGTAGATTTCTCCTTCCCTCGCTTCCTTTTTCGCTCTTCGAATGCGTGTTTGTGTTTGGCAGCTGTGTGAATTAACTCTCCAAGCTGCATACAAAGTTCTGACAGCAGCTCCCAAGACGAGTTTTAGGATGCACTCTCTGTCTCTTGCTGTTTTTACAGCAGAAACATCTAGAGAATATAAAAATCAATGCACATACACGCATGAGCACATGATGTTAACGCAGATGCATACTGGAACCTAAACACCTGGAAGTTACACGATGTTTGCATGCATGCAGAGCTTAGAAAACTCCTCTATGAACAACATACAGAACGAGTGCTGTGGCTGGAGAAACGGAGCGTTTTTGCTGCTCCAGTTCATACATGTCCTGAGGCTGGCTGATAAAAATATAGCACGGTATCATTCATATTTTATAGGCCACTTGCAGAATGAGCTCTCAGCGTGCACCAGGCTTTGTCAGAGCATCTGAGTGTGTACGTGTGTGTCTGTGGGTTATACATCCCAATGACTAGAGCAATTTTGCCCCTTCCTTTTTTTTCCTCATTTTGTGTCTCTGTCGAGCGTCACATGACAGCCACATGACCTCACTGGTGGCAGATGAATCATAGTGTTTTTGTGTGCGAGTCTGCAGAAAGCTGCTAAATAATAGCTGCACATTAAATATAGTACAAAAACAAACACCAAAGTGCTGAGGGAAGTGAAAAGATAAACCCATTTCAGACACACATCAGTTCTCCAAAAGTTTGAAAGGTGTTTGGTCATCCTGGATGACAGTGCAGTTTTTCTTACACACAGCTTGAAAAGGGAAGTTTACTTAACAATGACCTTAAGAGCGTCTTTGTTAAAACTCTAAATTAAATTCCAACAGCACATTTTCTCTGTATAAACAGAAATCTAAATTTAGAATCTGAAGGTGAGAGACCAGATATTTGGTGCTGAGGGAATTAGAGTTTTTCGCCCAATGACAGCTGGGATAGGCTCCAGCCACCCGCGACCCTGATTAGCAGGATAGACTGTATAGAAAATGGATGAATGGATGGAATTGGAGTTTTCAATTTTAGTCAGAGTATTATCGAGTGGAATCCAAATGAAGAGGACTTTGGTTCAATAAAAGAAAATTAGTCGGAAAAATCCTTTAATTGCTTGAGAAAGACCGAACTTGTATTTTTCAGGGTTGTTTTGATGGTTAGTTTCGGAGTGCAGAACCAAACTGGCAACCCAAATTTGAGTTATTTTCATGGAGCAGATGTGTGACCATAAACTGTATACAACTATATGTAAACATCTACCATCCCTCTAACCTGCAGTCACACATAAAGTGTCAGCGCCATAGATATGTACAAACACTACACGGCTCGTGGGCGCTGTGAGCCAATGGGAAGTAACGTCATCAAATGGCAGCCATCTTGGGACAGGGCTGCCCGATCCGTAGATATATATAAGAAGGCGGAGTCACTGTCGCGGCCATCTTGGAACAGGCCCGTGTTCTGGTGCTCTGTACTGTAGTCAATGGACAGAATGATGATTTTCTCACTAAAATACTCGCAACTCACTGAATTCTCTAAGGATTTACAAATGGATTGGTTTATTACAAACCATATTCATGTGGCTATGAAACTTTTTTTGAAAATATTCCCAAGTATGCAAGTTATTCAGCTAAATTTCTCACGTTTGTAACAAACCAAAGAGTTAAAAAATCGGTTGAAAATTGAGCAATCTACAGTTATTTCAAAGTCCATGCTCCATTGACTGTAATGTAATGAGTGATCAAGCAGCCCTGTTTCGAGATGGCCGCCATGTGACGACGTAACTTCTCATTGGCTTACAGCGCGTAAGAGGCATCTAGCCTTCTTATATATATATCTATGGCCCGATCACTCATAACATAGAAGTCAATGGAGCACGGAGCTAAAAGTAACTGTAGACGCTCAATTTTCAACCAATTTTCAAACGGCTTTGTTTGTTATAAACATCAGAGATGCAGTTAATTACCTGCAAACTGAAGAATATGTATATATTTTTTAAATTCTGCGATTTTAACATTCAGCCTGAATCATAGCCACGTGCATAAGGTTTGTAATAAACCAATCCGTTTGTATATCTGTCAAGAATTCGGTGAGTTACAAGTATTTTTGTGAGTAAATCATCCATCTTTTCACTGACTTAGCTGCATTTAGCCTCCATTCTTTTCAAACAGAGTAAAGTTTGGGCCGCAAGCCACCAACGGCAACTCGTGACTGTTTTGCTGCGAGTCTTTTTTTGCTGGAGTGCGCTGCAGAAACTCGTTAATCTCTGCAAAGCAGGTCATACCAAACAGGAAAATAGACACGAAAAACAAACAGAGCTTACAGTCAATTCAAAATAAAACACTGTGCTCTTGCTCCCGATATTAAATTTCATCCTTGTAAATCAAAATTGCGACACTCTCAATGGTACCGAGCCAAAAATCATCAGTAGGTCAAAAACCCAGATGTAATCCGACATCATAAACAAGGAGAAGTTCATTTTGGAGGTGGAAAACTTTATAGGATTCAATACAACACAACAGACCTTTTCCCCTATATGTCTATCAGTGCTTTAAGAACTTGTTGGAACACATTTTTGAAAATACCACAATAATACTGAAAACCGTGATAATTTTGAAAGTGTGACCTGACATGCGAGTCCTTCAAGTAACAAAAAAACCAGACATGCTTATCAAAAGTGCCAGTTTACTTCACCTTGTCCAACACACTTCTGTGCCTCAGGAGAACAGTGTCATTGTTATCTTGCTTTCATTCATTGCAACACTGACAACATGACATTCAAAAAGTATTCAAGAAGCAAACTCATCTTCAGACATCCTTGTGACTCCAAAGATAAAACTTGTGGTTTGGTCTTTATCATTCGGCCTCTGGTTTCTGTTTTCCTCTTGCTATTTCTCCTTGATGTGGAGTGTTTTTGTGCAAAAGGGAAATGAAGTAGGATTAACTTTGGGCACAAGGCCACTGAGATGAATCCACTCTTTTCCTTTGAACGGGGGATGTCGCTCCATGAGCAGCACAGGCCATTAGAAATAATGGGTTTTAGAGTGCAGAGCTTCAGTTCTTGTGAAAGCCACTTTATAACATGTGTGAGGACTTTCACTGACTGCATTCATTCTTTCATTCCTCAAGCTAACCTTAATCCTCTTCACTACATTCCTGGCATTAACTCTTACCTAACCAAAAGCTAAGTTTGTGACTCAGTCCCAAAGCCAAAACAAATGACTCGAGAGGGGTAGCAACGACCATGACGCCTCAGCTTCTCATCTTAAAGTACATTCCCACAGTCTGCACAACAAGTGGAATCTCAAATCTGTTTTCCAAATCCTTCTGTTGTCATTTTAACCTTTTAATGTTGGAATTCAGTTTTATATAAAAATAAAAGCTCTTATCTGACACTTCATATTAGTTAAAAAATACACAGTCATGCTGGGCCGAAAGATACATGACCAAGTGGGTAGGAGACAAACTTCCTACAAAACATTTCTGGAAGTCTTTGACACCAGATTTTATTTCTCTGGAAAGACTAAGATTTTGTATTAATGGTCAGAAAGACATTTTTAAAACAAAGTTTGGCAAAGTCTTGAAGTACCTTGGAACTCATAGTGCAACTGCCTGAAAAGTAAGACCCAATTTGCTTTATATTTTATATAACCTATGTACGTACTGTATACATTGCACTGGACTTTTATATGATTGTAAATGTTCAATAAAAAGAAAGTAAAATAAAAAAAAATAATAATAAGCACAGCCAATTGTCAAAATCTGCAAAGCAATTCAGATAATCCTTTCCTACACTGTAAATAATCTTGCACTTGCCAAGATTTAAAATCTTACTTTAAGACATGCTAAATTAAATATCTTGTTTTAATTTTTTTTTAACTTATTTTCAGCATTTAAAACTATGTTAGATCTAAAAAAAAAAGCATGAATGTTTCAATTTTGTCTTAATTAGTCTGAGAATGCTAAAATGAGTGGATAATTGTTAAAAGAAGTTACTTTGGTTATCTCACATGTAATTTCATAACATTAAAACTTGTTTCAAGATTTAGCTCTACCTCAAGTTGCTTGATTTAAGAATAACACAAAAAAAATCATTCTAATGCTCATATTCAGTATATTTCACTTAAATTCTTCTTCAGGAAGTTTGTTTCCAAGCATTTTAATCTAAAAATGAGCATTTTCTTCTTGTTTTAAGATCTGAGAATACTTATCAAGGCCATCTTGTTTTTTATATTTATCAGTTTTATTTCAAGATTTCTAGTCAAGTGAAACTATCTTGCTGCACGGACAGATAATTTCACTAGTTTTAAGATATTTTTCCATCAAATTTAGTATTTCTATCTTATATTCAGACTCCCTTTTTTGCAGTGTACTTTCTTTCTCTTACATTGTTGTGCTGTTGTTTCTGGCTGATGTATTATTAATACCTTTCTAATTTCATCAAAAACAGATTAATACTTTTTGTTTGTGCGTTTGTGAAGGGTGTCAATGTTGCACGTGTCACATTTCCATGCAGGTATTGGCCAAAAGAAAGAATTAATGAACTCTAACTCGTAGACGAGCAGTGTAGCCAAAAACAAAGACTGTGCTACTTGTTTAGAAGCTTAAATATGGAAATATTGTTTTGCACTGCCTGTATTTAGCAGCTATCCCTATGTAGAGGATGTGAAAGAGAATTTAAGTAGTGGTGGTTCTATCATTTACAGCAGGTTTCTATTTTAACACATAAAAGAATTAGAAATGAGCCTCAACATCTACGATATATCCGTCTTTTGTCTCTAAAACTGTGTCAAATGTGATTACAGAAACGCTTCCAACACTGTCAATTCAAAGGAAATCATGTAGTACTCACCAGAGAGTGTAACCTGCAGATCAAAAGAGGTTTTTATCACCAGGAAGGATGAGGAAATTATTTACTGCTACAGCCTGGCTGTGAGATATCTATCAGTTATTGTTTCTCTTATCAGTTTACACGTGTCACACTTATATTAAGGTTGACGTTTGGATTAGGAGGATATAATAATATATGAGGAGGAATTGAGGGAGCACATTTTGTCGGTAAAATCACCATCAACAGTGCTGCTAAAGCTAAACAGCAGAACAAACTACCCTCACTGCTTTTTTTTTTCTCTCAGATCTCTCAGGTAATGATTGTTTTGCATTCCTGCAGCTAAAAGGCTGAAGAATTACCTGGTTAGGAGAACATTCACGTAAGAGTTAATCTGTTATGACTTTAACAACCAGGGTCCGTTACACAAATGGTACCATTGGGAACAGATCATGGAACGACCCATTCAACCAATGTTAGCCCGATGCACGACTGCAAAAAATGAATGAAAAAAAGTGCAGGGTATTTCCAACAAAACCCCTATCCAATGAATTCAAATTGTCATACTTTTCCAAGGATTATCACATCCCGAAACACCTCTTCCCTTTGCATATTTCATTTTATCCACGAACGAATGAGCATAATGCCATCTTTTAAATGCCCAAACAGGTGTGGTAATGCTGCTGTTAGCGCCTGTAATAGAAGCACAGATTGAACCTATTGGGTCTCGTTCACTAATAAATGCGTAGAAACGTTGGTACTCCCTGCAAAAACTAAGAAAATACCAAGCGGCAACCTCCAGTCTGAAAAAATTAGACAACACGGAAGTGCTAAAGTGCTGGTTCTCCAGTGACCGCTTGAGGCTGGCTCCAGAAGCACCGGAAGTCACGTACAAATGAACGGAAAAAAGCCGTTTTCAGAGCTGAAATTAGCGTATTTAAAGCCTGGTACAAACTCTGTGTCCCGTCTGGATCGCTAATTTCACTTACGGCACACACTGTGAGGGGGGTGAATTATTTTCTATCTCTGCCGTTTGGAAGATATTAAGATCGAGAGCTTGCCCAATCAGAGCCACAGCTCAGATCACGTGACTGACGGGCGCCCAATAGCTGTGAGTTTGGGCACTCGTCACTCGTCCCATTTCCAATATGGCTGTGCCCGACCGTTTAGCCTCAAAACGGAGCTGCAGTAACAGACAGGTGACGTCACGGAGACTACGTCCATGTTTTTTACAGTCTATAGCCTACACCCTTTCAATTAGCTTCAACCATTATGTGATATTTGAATCTATTATGTATTTGTTGTGGGTGGTCTTTAAATGCTAATCGTATAAATTGAATTGAAATTGAAATTTTGTGGTTTTTTGGGCGAGTTATGGTAGCCAAACTCTGCATGAACTGTCTTAGTTCCGTTCGAGGAGTCTTCTCTTGGTCTTACGTGTGTCTAAAGTACATGTTTCTGCGCAGCCAGATAGGTGCCGTTAGTGTCTTTAAGAAAGTGAATTACAGAGGAGTGGGGTGGATTGAATTAAAGACCCTAAGAGGATGATGGGAGCCATGCTGGGGCCAGGTCTGCCTTTCATAAAACGACTTACACTTTAACAACAGGGCTCACCACTGCTTGCTTTACAAGGAGGTGCTGTGGTGGTCTAATTCCCAGGACGTCTCACCCAGACATGTTCGCTACATTAACGTCAGTCAACTCTTAATCACAGATTTACAGCTGAAGATGATCCGCGCTGTAGAGTTTGTTCTGCCGTGCTTATAAAACCCTCTCCGGCTTTCCCATCCGTCTCTGCCAACTCCGTCGTCTCGTATCTTTCCCTGTCATCTCTCCGTTCATCCCTCCGTCCCTCTCATCATTCATCTTTTATTCTCAATTTCTGCCTGCCTCTGTCATTTCGATCCATCTTTCCTGCCCTGAACCATGTGACCAGACACGACGCCAGGGACACAGCTCCAACTATGGACTTGTTTACGCGCACACGATTCCTTAGAGCCCTTCAGATCCAGTGTGTGTGTACACTTTGTGCTTTGCAGAATGAGAAAGATAAAAAGCAAGAGTTAAAAACAGTCTTTTCCTCACTCAGGCTGTAATGTAAAGCCTTCAAAGCTGGCTGTGAAAAGATGCATTATAAATGAAGCTGAATCTAGAAGATCATAGCTCCTGTTTATATCTTATGTTGTGGCATCATCTTTACTAATTTCTGGGTTGTTTATGCTCTGGATACTTCTAAGGCAACATTTGGAAAATCAAAGACGCTGATGTCTGTTTCCATATATTTCATTTCCTCTCCCTGTTTTTTGCTCTTGCAGATAACAAACCTGATGCTTTAGATGCAAAATAAACAAAACAGCTAGATCTACCATTTCATAAAATAGGATCATTTTGAAGCGTGTCGCGTTGTATTCTATTCCATTGAATCATGGTTAAACGCATCATGTATCATAAATTGTTGCACTTCCTCTGATCATATCACATTATATTTTATCATACAGAATTATACAGAGTCGGGCTGAACGCTTTTCAAAAATAATCTAATTGTGATTTTTGTTTTGTTCCCCATTTGATGTGTTGTTAAACAAATACACATTGTTGGAAATGAACATTGACATTAATTCCGGCACAACAACATCCTATGAAATTTTTTTAATATACTTGTGACTTCTTTTTGCCCATTGAAGTCACTCTTATTTTACAGTTTTTGCTACTTTTGGACCACTTTGGACAATCTTCTGACTATTTGTCAAGTTTTCTCCCAATTTTCTTGCCAATTTTTGTTGCTTTTTGGGCATTTTTACCACCTTAAACTTACTTTCTATTGCTACTTCTTGCTGTTTTTTTAATCACTTTTCACCACGTCTCTTTGGTTAAGTAACACTAGTGTAGAGCATAAAACATCTACTGCAAAAAGATGCATCTGGTTTTCTGACACAGTAAGAAATATTGCACTGTTTCCAATTAAGATATTGCAGCGATTTTCATTTTGCAACCTAACTTGCGAAAAATTGCCCATCCCGAATACAGAGGCACCACAAGGTCAAATTATTTTCAAGAATTAAACTGATGAATAAATAAAAATGTAAATAAAGTATAGGTAAGATGGTTTATTTTTGTATTTATATGTCCCATTGCACATTAATTATGTTGCTAAATATTGGTTAATTTTATGTAATGATGTCAAATAAGTATAAGTAAAAATTAAAATGGGTAGAATTAAATAAGTGTGTACTTCTTCCTACTCCCTTTCAAGCATGTAAACTGAGAGGCAGAAGAAAATGCAGATTTAGGACACTGTATTGTTTTGTTTTTATGTTATGCACATATGGAATCAGAAAATCGGTTGTAGTTTTAATCAGCATAAAATTCTTACTCAAAAGATTTCTTTTTTCAAACTGTTCCCCAGTTTTTGTAAGAAAACTGGGATCCTATAGTTCAAAAACTTGACATGATATCAAAAAACTGAGATCAGTTTTGGATTTTACACCCCAAAATTAGTTAAAAACAGCTGTCAGACGTAACTCAACAGAAATATTCCCCAGTGTTATTGTATTTCTTTCAGTTTTCTCTCCTTTTTTAATTTGATATTGTTCTTGCTTTTAGTTTGTCATGTTTGAAACCAATCAATCGATTATATTTCATCAATGGTATCCTATGACTATACCCTATTTAAAAAATGACGACAAAACTTCCCTTAACTTGGCACAATATTGTCATTAAATATGTGAAATACTCAACAACAGATTCCAGGACAATGGATTCAACCCATACTGTGAAATTCATGTAAATGCGACGCACCGTGCCCCAGAACCGAAGCGTTTGCGCTATAAAAGTGGAACTAAAATGTAATTCAGCTTTTTCCTCAAATCAGCTGACAATAGGAATTTAGATACAAACAAACAAGAACCTCATGTTCCTCTGCATTCAAAGCCAACTTCCAGAACTAAGTGCTTGTACGAGTGTAACACAGAATTAAAGACTCGATGCAGCTACATCAGTGACTTGGGGGGGAGAAAATAGGTCAACTAGAAGCAAGCAGGCGGAGTGGAAAGGAGGGTGGGAGGCAGAGAGGGGCATTTCTCAGCGACAGACTGCCATACAGTATATAGACTATTCATGAATAAGCTCTGTGTAAGCCTTGGGCACTGCTGTGGCCCCGTTACTATGGCGTCTGTGGTGAGGGGCCGAGGAATGCGGCCTTACTGGGCAACAGGCATGGATAAAAGGGGGGTCTGGAGCGGGGTCTTTGCTTTGGACTACTTTAGTCACTGGTCACATCTCAGCCTCTCAGCCTCCATGTCCCTTTCTTCTTCTTCTTCTTCTTCTTCTTTCTGTCGTTCATTGCTCCTTTAAACCCTCGTCCTCTTTCTGAATCCCTCGCTCTCTCTCTGCACCGCTTCGTGTCTCTCTCACTCTCTCTCTTTCTGTGTCACAGCCTCTCCATCCTCACCTGCTCGCTCTCTCTTTCATCACAGATCTCACACCTGAGTCCCTGCATAGCACATTTCTCTACTGACAGTGTGTGTGTGAGTGAGTTTGAGTGTGTGTGTGTGTGTGTGTGGTGCTACACTTCCTGCTGGTTTCCCATCTGTTGCTCTTCTCAGCTGACTGAGTGAACTCGTGCTTCTGACGCCTCTGACCTGTGTGTGTGCGCACACGTGTGTATGTGTATGTGTGTGTGTACATTTTGCTTGATATAAATAAAAAAACCACAGTCTGAATAAAAACCACAACTTCTTGCTCAGCCTCTTTTGTTCTTTTGGTATCACTGTGAGTCACGGCGAAGACAGGAAACAAGCTGTGACATCTCCGTGACCTCGGCCTCTTTCTTTCTCCCAAACAGGTGACGCCGGGGTTGATGTGCGACAACAGCGGATGTCGCAGAAAACCAACGAGGTCATTGACAAGAGAGAGAGACAGAGAGAGAGAAAGATGAGGGAGAAGAGAGAAAAAGTGCAAAGACAGCACTCTCTTCTCTCTCCACTTCCCACTCTGTCTGTCTCTTCGTATATGTGTGTGTGTGTGCTTTCTGAGTGTGTGTTAAGGGTCAGTGTGCCTGAGAGAAGCCCAGTGCAAGAGCGAGCTTTGCCCCCTGACCCTCCCACTCCCATGCGCACACACACTTACACACAAAAACACAATAACACACCCACCCCCCCCATCACAACCACCCAGGTCAGTGTTATAATCTCACCCCCCTCCACCCAGCCCGGGCCAGCTGACCTACTTCCTGTCTAGTCAGTCCAGTGGTCGACTGTATAGTTATCACTCGTCTGAGTGAATGTGTGTGTGACTTATACATGAGTGTGTAATGCATGATGAAGAAAAAAAAAAGCAGCAGTGTGGATGAAAAGATGGAGGAGAGAGAGGGAGTACGAGCAAAGGCGTTCTGTCTAGACATGTCAAGGAAAAACACGCATCACCCTCGAATATGTGACACTTGTTTACAGAGAAGAGTTAAAGTATCTTTGGTATCTGATGTGTACACAACAAAGAAATATTTGATCTCCACATTCTTTACCTTTAAATCACATGAAATTCTCTCCTTGGGATTTTCTTTGAAAGGTTGAAAAGCGCTGAAAATGCACATGCACTAGCGGTTCAGTCGCTCGCTAAATGAGGTTAACACTGCAGCAGACCCCTGTTGTTTTCTGGTAAACATTCTCAGGAACTCAGGCCCCATTTACGCAACACGCTTCGCAGTGTTTCACCCTAAAATGCAAAAGACGCACTAAAAATTGCTGAAGTATAACTGTTGGAACCGTATGTACAACAAACGTTTAGAGGCTGTAGAAGAAGGTGAGCTGATAATCTGGAGTTGATTCTAAAAACCTTTTCTCTGATTGCAGAAAATGTGCAATAAATGCACATTTTTAGAAGGCAGTCAGTAGATACAGCAGCACAAGAACGAAGCCGTAGGTTGCTATTGTTGTTTTTTTCGGCTCACACACGGCACAACGGAGGTTTAATGCGCACTTGAATGCTGTCAGCTTTATCACTGAAAGAGCCAGCTTGCCATTTACACAGCAACAGTAGAAATGTCGTTCCAGCAAAATTCCACTCTGGAGGGCATTTTCGAAAGTTTGTGTTTTAGGTTGGCTAAAAAACCTTTACCGTGTAAATGTGAAGCTGGATCACAACAATACTTCTACGTTTCACCCTAAAACCGTTCTCATGTAAACGGCCCCTCAATGGTTCCTGTGACATGTTCTTTGTCTGTGTTGCCACTGAAGGCCCGGGTAGATTACGCAAATTGGAACAGTGAACCTTGGAGGAAAAAAAGAAATTGTAGTACACTGCCACACCAGTGGAGGGCAGTAAGACAACACTAAAGGCCAACATCAGTTGTTTTTTTTGTTTTTTTTCAATGAAACCTTTGTGGAAGTGCTTCAAGTTGCAGTTTGTTGCGTGTCTTCTTGAGGCTGAATGCAGAAAGACTGTGAAATATAAACACACCAAGCCAAAAAAAACAGTATTTTGTTTCAAAGAACTGCTTGGGTCTGAATCACTTATTTAACTGGAGTGATTTGTATTCAATTTCAGAAGTTTAGAAAATATGAAGATTGCAAGTTTGCCCAATCAGAGGTACAGCTCATGTGACAGACAGTTTTAATGCCCTATAGCTGATAGTAAGGAGGTTCAGAGCCCGCCTCTTGAGTGGACGTTTTCAACATGGCTCCTGCTTTGTGAATTATTGCACCACAATTGTGCTCATTGACAACTGGGAGGAGACAAGCGTTAATGGCAAAGCCGTTGCTGTTGGATTACGTAAAACACCAGACCATTCCATTGTCTAAGGCATGAAGACGACAAAGATTGACCTGTGTCCTATGACCTTTTGATTGTCTGTTTCTACCAAAGGTGGATTCCTTAAATCAGGCAGTGAAGTATCAAAAAAAAAATTATTGCACTTCACTGACACACCAGAAGAGGGCAGTAAGACAACAGTGAAGCTCCTTCAGCAAAAATGACACCACAAAGGGCTAAAATGGCAAACGTGATAACATGTTATGATGACGTATGGCCACTTAAAAAGTTTATAAAGTGGCAAATTCGCAAGTTTGATTCCTGCCAGAGTCATCCTTCGTGGTTTGTTATCACACTGTATTTCACTGCATCATGGACTGACTTAACAGCCTTACAGGTCATACTTTCTCCTTGGACTTAGGGATAAGAAGATACTGGTTTTAGCCCAGAGTCATCGCATTATTCCTGGCATTCGACATGACACCACACGACCATGTTAATGTCTCTGCATCTCTGAAGCTTGGCAGTGCATGTGCATCATCATAACATCAAGGACTTCCTATTCAAGAAACGTAAATTTGCAAGTTAATAAAGTGGCAAATTTGCCCTTGAATGCCAGTTGGAATTGTTGGGCTTTATTGTGGATTTGTTGATGATTGGAATGAAACAAACACTAGTAGCAAAATCTGCAGAAACTTGGGATGCGCCAATCACCGATCTTTGAGAAGCCTGACCTGCCGATTTTTGCCAATACTGTTTTTTTTTTTAGAACTGGCAGCACACACCTTCAATGTTCCAATCTTATTTTGTTGAAAAATATTGAATCATACCTGTGAAACACTACAAACTTGAGGTTTCAACTGCAATTGAGGTGATTCTCTCAAATATAAATGAAAAGTTTAGAATACTGCTGCCCAAATTTCTAAATTATGTCAGTTTCTTTTGTCTTTCATTTTCCAAATGTAAAAAATAAAGTATCAGTCTGGCAGAGCGAAGAAAGCAACAATAGCTGACTTTCAGACTTTTGCATGTTATTGATGCATGTTTAGCAAAAACACATGTTGATGTCCAACGTCTTTAGCATGAAGATGGCGAACATGAACCAGTGTTCAGTCTGGTTATTGCTCACTTTCAGCAGGATTCATCCTCCCGAAACAGCTTTACATCATCATTAAATACTGATCTGACGAGGATGTTTCGATGATATGTGCATATATAAAACTAAACTAGGGTACATTTCAGAAAACAGAATCCAACACTGTTTCATTCTGTGAGAATTCTTCTGAAGGAAATGTTTTTATCCCCGAGGCAAAGCAATCTTTAAGACCTTTGAGATCCATGAGTGTGCACACGCAAACGTGCCAAATCGTATAAATAAGTTGTGTCAAACGATCACGGTTGGAGAAATCATGACCACGCATGTTTAAAGAAACCTGAGCATGTGTGTGTGTGTGTGTGTGTGTGCGTGTGTCCTTGCAGCAGCCTCTGAGTCACAGTAAGAGACATGCGCTTGCCATCACGCCTCTGAAAGAACAGGACATGCATGGCCTGACTCCCAATGCACAGACACTTCCCCTCCTCTTCCTCGTTTCTCTTCATCACGCCTCTGTCACTGTCTCCTCCTCCTCTTCTTCTTCTTTTTATACTCTCTTTTCCTTTCTCAAGCCTTCAAAACCACACTACGCATGTGTAGAGCTTAAAAGTTGGCAAAAATGCTCTCATCTCCAGTGTGAACATTGGTCATTATGCAGCAGACAGGGCAAAAGAGGAGGAGGTGAGTGGAGAGAGATAACGCTGAGAGACAGAGCTGCCGGCAGATAGACGGGGAGGTGCAGATAGACAGACAAACAAGATGCAGGAAAAAAAACAGGCGTTAAAAACGGTCAGAAAAGAGGAGGAACAAGTGAGACGGAAAGAGAAGAAAGGGCACAATAAAGCAGATGAGGAAGCAGGTAAACACACGCAGGCAGACAACAACTGCATTGTGTGTGTGTTTGAAACGTGTGTGTGATGTGGTTTCCTCTCTCAGTGAAGCAAACAGGTCTTTATCTGGAGCTATTTCTCTCTCATGTGCAGCATCCCTGACTTGTGTGCAGCTGACATTACACACACACACACACACTCAGAATATCACACACAGGATGCCCAGCGGAGTGAAAACATGGGTATCCATGCTTTAACACAAGCGCAGGAAGCTGTAAGTGTGTGTGTGTGTGTGTGTGTGTCTGCCTGTCTGAGTGTGTTATGGTTTGCAGCAATACACCGGATGAACAAAAGAAAGTGGCTTTTGCTGCATGCAGAGCTTCTGCTTTGATAAGCGGAAGGTGAGGTGATTACAGGTTGGCTGTAACTATATCACACATTTACACACACACACACACACAAGTACAAACAGCTATGAGAGGCACTGGTTAAGCTTCAGTAAAAGGAAAATATGCTCTATTTTGACCTGAAATCAAGGTCTCGCTACAGAAAATCTGCAGTGTGTGTGTGAGAATTAGGTTAAAGGCCTATAACAATCTGCCCCAGTGACAAAAAGATACAGAAACGTTGTATCCAGGTCAGCAGAATCACCACAAGCTCCACTCAGCAGCACACACACACACACACACACACCGTCAAACACTCAAACGTAGAGAAAGCTTTGTGAGACCGAGACAGCTGACATGATAGTTAGCGTCTAAATATAACATTTGACTTATTATTTGACACATTGTCTCCCACACATCCGCCTCTGGGAGCCTCCACCTCCTCTGCCGGTTTTTGCTATTCAGGGAGCGCTGTCAGGTGCAAGGAAGGAGAAGCGAGTGCACGAGCCGGCTTCTCTCATTTCAAGGTAAAATAAAGAAGATTTGGTGATTTTTTTCTTACCCTCAAAGCGGATAAGTCGATTTCGTCCAGACTTCTCGCCGGAGAGTCACTCGCCATGATGGAGGACACGGAGAAAAAGAGCTCGATATCCTGAAACGGCCTCTGCTGTCACGACTGTGTGGTCCTCTCTTCTTCCTCAAAGTGATGTCTGAGTAAAAAAACAGTCTCCTTCTTTTCCTTTTTTTGGGTTTTTTTTTGTATCCCCCCTCTCCTCTCAAAGCTCGCACGCGCAGAGGATGAGGAGCGAGAGCGCCGCGTGCACCAGCAGCTCCAGGTCCATGTCTGCGCGCGCGGATACGGTGCAGAGTGTGAAGGTGAAGGCGCGAGGTGGAGGAGAGAAGAGAGGAGGAGAGTGTGTTGCTGCTACTGCCGGTGCTGCTGCTGCTGTGACAGAAAGTAAATGCTCCGAGGAGGAGGAGGGGGAGAGGGGAGCTACAGAGCCCGCAAACCACGCCTGTTACTGGGCGGGGTTTGGTGAGGCAGCAGGGACTCCCAAACTTTTTTCCTTTCAACTGTAGATCCGCAAAATCATATTTAACCCTGTGGTGCATATTGGTCACTACAGTGGACACCTATTTCAAAGTTATTTATATCTAAATTCAGTGGTTCATGTGGTGGAAATTCATATTAGTCTGTGACAGGATATTTTCATTCTTCTTAAGGCCTGAAAAAATGTTTTCATTTTTTTTCCCAAACAATATATATATTTTAAAAATGATATAGACAAACATTTGAGGGTGAAAAAGCTTATAAACTATAAATCCATCAGTGTTAAAATGGATGAAAGAGAGTTAAAAAGTTTTGCAAAACATTAAAAAAGAGAATATTCATGAAATTACCAAAGAAAAAAAGAAAAAAAAGTCGTATCTACATTAACCCTCTGATGCATGAATTATGAAAGTCAGTGTCAGGATTTTTCCCTTGAGTGTTTTTATTTGTCTTAGAGCATGAAATACAGTTTTTCATTTTTGTTTTTTCAAATATTTGCAACCAAGCATTCAACTTAAAACAATGTGAACTTAATGTAAATATGACTTATTTTTTTTGTTTGGCTTCTGTTCTTTTTTTTTTTTTTTTTTTTTTTGGTTATTTCATGAATAATCTTTCTTTAATGCTTTGCTAAACTTTTAACTCTCTTTCATCCATTTTAACACTGAATAATTAATAGCTATTACACTGTTTCATCCTCAAATTCTTGTCTATAACTTTTAAAAATATATATATATATATTTGGAAAAAAAATGCAAACATCTTTTCAGGCCCTAAGAAGAATAAAAATATCCTGACACAGGTTAATATGAATTTCCACCACATGAAG
>RPOG01004847.1:0-39134 GCA_008086565.1 Thalassoma bifasciatum
GAGCTATGTTTCCAGGTTACAAATAATACAATAAGTACATTAGAGAAATTACTGCTTCTAGTGAGGCTGATGTAACTGTGTTCATATAGTTTTGTTAGAGACAGAATATCTGATGTTCTTCATCTACAGAAAGCAGTTCAGCCTCAGACCTTGATAACCGTGTTGATCTTTGACCTCAGGATGTTGGATCATTATAATGGGTGTGTGTTTTTTTTTAATTTGGCACAGCACCAACCTGTCTTGGTCGCAGCACACATGGAGAAGAAACATTAGCGTCCACATCTGTGCTGATGCTGGGGGTTTGCTGCGTACTCACACTCTCTTTTCCTTCATCCTAATTAATTGGCACTTCGGATCCCGACTGTATCACTGAGCCTCCTGGTTTTATCTAACACACTAACACACTGACAGCTGCTGCAGTCTCTCAGGCAACAACACAACAAGAATGTATGTGTGTACGTGTGTGTATGTGTGTGTGTGTGTGTGTGTGTGGTAATATGGGGGTTGGGTATGACTTGATTGGATGATGCTTTGCTCTGTTTAAAAATAACTTTTTTGAGCGGGATCAACTTGTCAAGCCTCTGGGTCTGGTTGTTTGGTGGTGATACTTTTGTTCTACTTTTATCAATTATCACTGTGCATGGTGAAATGCAAATCTGAAGCACTATAAAGACAACTGTGATCCTAAGGCTGAAGATCAATTTGCTGTTCTTCCTTGTTTGCATGCACAACCAACTCTTAGAAATAACTTCACATGTACTAGTGTGTCTGCTGAGTCTTACTGGAGGATATGTGCACTAGAATGCTCTCTGCAATCTCTCGAATGCACACCATGAAATTAAGGGAGTGCATTTTGGAATAACCCTCAGAAGGAAGTCATGGACTTGTGTGTGTGGACTTGTGAAGGTGTCACAGTAGTCAAAGCACTATTACCCCATCCATATGTGTCATTTACCCTTAAAGAAACACCCAATTTGTCATTTTGTCTTCTTGAAAAGGAATTTATTAGATATCAGTAGTTGTGAATAATGTACTCAGTCTCTCAGTTCTCCCAATGTTTGAAGTCTACAAAGCTTATACTGGTGAGTGTATAAATAATATAGGGTCAAAGGCTGAACAATAACGGCTAAATCCTGGACACACACACAAGCAACTTGTTTCCCGCAAAACAAGTAACGTATTTTCTGGACTATAAGCCGCACCAGCTAAATTAGGGGGAAACCTACTGATTGTTCCATATATTAGCCACACTAGACTATAAGCTGCAGGCATGGTTTGAATTAAAACCTGAAACCTGAAAACCTGGCATGACATGTTTGGAAAAATCCAGGACGGAAAATCCAGCGTCACAGTACAGGCCTTTGATCAGTTCAGAACAAGTGAATGAAAAACTTAGAAAATGCTCCTGTGTATGTAAAAACTTTAAGATCACTAATTCACTCATTTCGCTGTCAATCAAAAAGGACTTCCGCCTCAGAAAGATCATCCAATCATCATGCAGAGGCCGAACATCTGGGCCCACCCACTGCCCCGTTGACTCCCAGAAACACTGAGCATCCTATGGTTGGGACAAAGCCCAGTGTTTATCCAATGACCTTCCAGTTTTGAGCAGTGGAACCACCCACTCTTTGCTTCTCTATTGAGCCCCAGAGATGCTGGGCGTCTGTCTGTGTAAAACACGGACAGTGCTGAATGAGGCTGAATGTTTATCCTGGTGATTTAACTTACCGCATACATTTTGATTCGTCGCTACTGTCTATTTATGAAATTTTTCAGACAGTGCGAAGCATTTGCTGTGGTAATGGCAAGATATTTTCTCAGTAACCCTGTTATTAGCCACATGTGGATAACAACAATATTCACATGCATGTTAATTGGACAGTCGTGGTGTGCACTGTAAAAAATAAGGCTCCCCTCAAAGCCACTGTGTAATTTGAACCCTGCAGGTGTTTTAATGTTTAATTCCAGTAAGGGTTCCTGCTACCACAGACGGGATTGTAGGGACAGAGATGACTGTAAACGCAAAGTGTCCCATTTATTAACATTTCAGGGAAAAAAAATCTTTCTATCAGTTAAACCTTCACATCTTTGACATGACGAACAACATTAGTGCAGTGCAAAAATAATACAACAGTGGCTTCCAGCGCTCGTCCTGCAGTCATAGCAGTAGTGCAGTATCACAAAAAAAAGGTTACTTCCCTTTAACACAGCAGTAAAGGTGCAGTAACACGGCCGTTCACTTTATCAAAATAACCAGCCTACTATAACAGAAAAGTCAGTCATTAATCCTCGCATCATTGTCTTCCTCCTGCGTACTAAAACCAGGAAATTCCTCTTCATCAGTGTTGGAAATGAAAAGGTCCAGAACGGCCTTGTCAGCATCCAAGCCTCCCAATGAACTGGTAGTGCCACTTTGAAAGCACGACCCACACTGATGTCAAGTGGCTGCAAATACTTTGTTGTGCCCCCAGGAATCACAGCTGGAACTGAGTTTGTGCTTCTGATGGCTGCTTTCACAGAATCAGTGATATGGGCCCTCATGCTGTCCAAAACAAGTAATGCTTTTTTTGGCGAAGAAAATCCCCCAGGTCGCTTCCATAGCACTCCATCAGCCATTCCTTCACTAAGCTTTCCATCATCCAACCTTTTTGGTTGACTTTGAAGAACATGTCTTTTGGGAATTTTTCATTTAGCATTGTCATCCGTTTAAAAACCACCATCAGTGGAAGCTTTAGTCCTGATGCTGTGCAGCCCAGAACACAAGTGAAGTTTGTTCTCTCATGGACAGTTGTTTGTAGTGTGATGGACGATTCACCTTTCTTGTTCACAGTCCTTGTGAGAGGCAGATCAAAGGACAGAGGCACTTCATCCATGTTTATGATCTCGTCCGGTCCGATGGAAAAATCGTCTATCTTTCTTTGTGTGAATTCGCGGAAGTTTGTTATTTTCTCCTCGTGGTCTGGAGAAAGTTGCTGACACAGATTTGTCCGTGCCCTGATGGACAGTCCTTTTCGCCTCATAAATCTTAGACACCATGATGGTCCAACTTTAAAATCTTCAATATTCATTTCTTTGGCGGTTCTTTTGACTTTCAGTCGGATCTGCGCGGTGGAAACACGCCGGCCGTCAGCTCTCTGCATGTTCACCCAGTCTTCAAGGAAGTCTTCAAGTTCTGACCATCTGCTTTTATTACCTCTGAAGGATTTTTTTGTCTCTTTGCATCGACTCAATTCATCATGCTGCTGTCTCCAACGCCCATTGATTCGTTGATGTTAAGGACACTTGCAGCAGCTCTATTTCCTACTTTGTCAGCCAGATCTATTGCCTTTAACCTAAAAGCAGCATCATGTGCTTGTCTTCGTTTTTTCCCCTATAATTAGTGTGTTCTGTCTGTTTTGCTCTCGTTACCTGGTGGCTCGCTCTTGCGCTTCCTTTATAGTGTGCCCCTGGTGGCCGTTAGCTGTAAAAATAAATCAGAGGGTTAAACCGCACTGTTGTGCTGGAGGGTCTAAAGCAAGTGAAAAAAGTAGTAGCTTATAGTCCAGTAATTACGGTAAATGCAGAAATAGAAATACAAAGGAACACAACCTGAGTACCAGGTTGATGAACAAGACTGATGAATGACCAAGTCCAAACAGTAATTAACAAATCTCAAGAACTGAATGGCAGCAACTTTAGAAGTAGGAGTACAGCAAAACAAGGAAACTGGCAGAACAGCTGACTGTCAGACCAGATCCATGTCCACCCACTCACAGTGGCATCAATTTCTTTGGCTTTTGTTTTGATCATTTTTCGGGACACTCTCTCATGACGCGCCTGCTTACTGATTATCCATTCCCCCATGCTTAACTCCAGCTCCTCACTCGTTTTCTTCCTACCTCCATCGCACAGCCTCGCTCTTTTGCTGTCCTCCTCACAGAGACGTTGAAGTTCTGATTCATTTTTCCGCCAATCTCTCTCCCTCTTGGTGACGACAGAGAAGTGTGGAGCTGCTGCTTCTCCAGAGTGTTCATGGGCATACTTTGACAACAGACAGTTTAAAGTTAAGGTTGTACTTCTTAATTCTTCCCTGCACTGGAGCCATGGGGATCAGCAGTGAAGTAACTGATGTGACTGACGTTAGTTGTTTATTTTAAAAGCACACGCAAACGGCAGAGAAGGGGGGAGGGGGGGGGGGTAAATGCAGCGGTGGCTACATCTTCTACTTCTTCGATTTAAAAAAAAATAAAAATTACTCCCAACGTTTATTTGGGATGGGCTTTTATTTAAAACTCACTGCTACACCCTGCAGTTGATCGGGACTTGCCGGTTATTTGGTGTTTTGGGGGACTCTAGGGGAATTTCTCTCATGGATTTTTCCACCACTGCAGTGGGTCCATTTCACTGTCTGCATCTGGTGCCAGCACGTAGTTGTCAAGCTCCTTTTCCATGGCTTCTTAGTCAGAAAGTCCTGTGCTGCTGGGGTCTGATTTCCTTAAGGAACCTCCCAGTGATGTCCTTAGTTTCTTCTGGGTGGGTGGCACCACAGCAGCTCCTCCTGCTTCCTCTGTTCTGGCTGAAGTGGATGGTGTCCACCTTTTCTGGCTAACTGTACTGTACCTTGAAGCGAGGATCGACCGAGGTTGCAACATCTGGCAACTCATTAGTTATCTGGTCTGTGTACTTTTCATCCAGATATACCATGACTGTCAGCTTGTCCTTTGTGAGCTGTTTCATTGTCAGATGGCTTCAGGATCTGTGTTCTGAAAAGATGCAGCATTGGTATGACTAGGGATGAGTATTGATAAGATTTTACCGATATTGATGCCCTTATCGATTCTGCTCATCAATTTGATTCCCTGATGAATTCCCTTATGGATTCCTAAAGCAGGCTTTTAAAAGGGTTTTCTTCAGCAGCAACATTATATAGAGTGTACAAGTAGATAAATATTACTAGATTAGTCACTGGATATCCCAGAACATAAATAGATGGAAATAAGGGGGAAAAAAATCACACATATCACCACATGACATAAATTTGATAGGCAGAATCTAAATTTGGGGGCATGATGTGGCGGTATGCACCTGAAAGTTGTTTGTGATCTGCCATTAAATAACAGAAGAAGAAGAGCCTGAAAACAACCTTTCTTTTGGAGAACATCTGCCTGTTAGTATTTAGACATTCAGAGTTCTCTGTGTTGTTCTAAAAGAGTAATTGTGACATGTTTCTATGATGAAAGTTGAAATTCTGTTTTAAAACCAAAGTTATGTCGATGTATGCTAACCGTTAGCATGGGATGTCCCATAACTTGCTAGCATCAAGCTAGCGCTATGTTCACTATGTCGTTTTTGGTACAATAGTAGATGTATAACATAATGTTATACTGGTGTTGAAAATGAGTCTTTTGTGAGACAGTAATGTACGTTTCTGTGTGTGTTTGGCTTCTTAAGTAAGTATTCAACATAAAACAGCTTGAACTTAATGTAAATATGACTTTTTTTGGGGGGGGGGTAATTTCATGAATACTCTTTTTTAATGCTTTGCAAAACATTTTGACTCTCTTTCATCAATGTTAACACTGATAAATTTAGAGTTTATATGCTTTATCACCCTCAAATGTTTGTCTATAATTTTTTTTGAAAAATGTGTATATGTTGGAAAAAAAATGAAAACGTTTTTTCAGGCCCTGAGAAGAATAAAAATATCCTGACAGAGGCTAATATGAATTTTACACCACATGAACCATTGAGTTTAGACTAAATAACTTTTAAATATGTGTGCACTGTAGTGACCACTATGCACCACAATGATAAAGAATGTGACCAGCTCAGATCATTACAGTGTAAGACTGAATACATTTATCAATCTTTGCAGTGCCATTGTTCTCTGTGCCTGTGGGGGTTCAGGTGAGGGGAAGTCAGGAGGTTACAATATGAAATGTGAGATAAAAACCATGAAGCGCAAAAGCAGGAAAGCATGAGTTTGAGAGGAGCCGGCAGAGAGAGGCAGCGCTGGTGAAAAATAGAGAAAATGTAATCGTTGAGGAAAGAGAAGCGGGAAAGCTGAAGAAAGAGACAAGGAAAAAGGAGGAGGGAGCTGAGAAGGAGCCGCTCTGACAGTCAGAGAAACCAAGCCAAGGTGCCGTATGAAGACAAGACAAGACAAATGACACTGAAATGGATTTCTCTTTCTTTTTCCCCACTCCTCTTTCTCCCCCTAACTCCCATCTCTGCCTCTCCTCGCAGGTTAATGTAACATCTCTTGATGCATTTCATTCACCGTTAGCTGTTGGAGCCAGGAGATACTCTGTCAAACCCGTCTACATCAGAAAATGGCCTTTTCTTGCCTCCTCTTCCCCATCCATTCCTCCCTCTCCTCCCACCTCCCTCCCTCCCTCCACCACTTGCGCCTATTCATCTTCCCAGAGGAATGCATTTGGGCATGGATGAAGGCCCACATTTATCAGCAAGGACATTTAAGTACATATCTCAGGGAAAAAGAAGGAGATTTATTACAACCTATTTAGAATGGCTCAGAGGGGAATGATCAGCTTCTTACTGTAGTCAATGGGGGGAAAAGTTTTTCCACTGTGACACCCGTAGTTAGTCTGCAGCGTGAAGGATGTGACGAACATTCATCTGATGAGGTGAAACAAAGACAATAGATTTGATGTCAAAGATAAAGTGTCAGAAATGAGAGTCGACATACTCTCCCAGCTTCTGTCATGCATCATCTCTGCAGCTACACGAGGGTTGACTCTTCTCTGTTCCTTTACATACACATTAGGTCACATGAATAATGTTCTGTTCAGAGGATTAGATGAGGAAAGGAGTAAAGGGAAAGGTCTACTGCTATATTTTCAACCTGAAGCTGCCACAAGTAAAACACAGAGCTGCAGTGGTCAACTGAAGAAAAGAGGAGCTGAATGTAGAGCGCGTTGTGAGTAAATAAAGCAGTTTAACTAAATCATTTGCTCATTGTGCTGCAGTGGGTATCAATTAATTAATTATCCAAATTCAGATGAAAAGCAAAGAGGTGATTTTGAGTGTGTGCAGTGTTTGTTGGTGTGCTTCACTCTGCTCCACTGAGCATCAACCATCAGTCTTTAAAAATGAGCCTGGTGGGCAAATTCTACAACTTGCAGTTTTTGGAATGTCCACATGGGGCAGAAACAATGTACAGACCATTGAAAACAGAAGAGCTCACAGAAAATTAAGTTGTACCACAAGATGTGAAATGAAAGATGCCTTGGAGACTTGGAGTTAAGCTAACTAGCACAATCATACCGGCAGTGTCGCGATATTTTACGCTTGATACTGCTTTGCTGTTATGTTTAAAAATAAATGGTTTAATTTTTTTTATTTCCTGCATTTATTAATATTTTACAAAGGGTTTAACCTAAGCCAGGCCTTACTGCAACAGTAATCATATCACAGTCATGCAGCCACAGTGTGATATTTTTTTAGAACATACTGGTATCAAATCGGTACTCGGTATGGGCCCATACCCACAGCACAAGTATCAGAATTGGTATGGGGAGGGAAAAAATGGTAATGGAACATCTCTGGCTTCAACCTTAAAAAGTGGTGTGAAAAAAAATCTGCATTTACAGATGCAATTTTTATATAGAAAATACACATTACAACTCATTAAAATCACTTTGAAAATGAAAGACAGTGTTTATATATGTTGTGTCAAATTTGCCAAGCAGATCAAATTTGCCGTTTGAGGCTGACTCCAGTCAAGTCATGTGACTTTTATTTATTTATTTTTACAGGAAAAGTGTTTGTATATTTGTTTTTACATAATTAGCATTGGTAGGTCTTTGCCAGCACTGATTTCAGAGAGATGCTAAAAAGAAAATTAATTATAGAAAAACATATTCATTGTCTGGTATTACCAATGTGTGAGCATGGTGTCAGTCTGTTGGATTCTACTGGTTTCTTTTTTAAGTGTCATATTCTAATATCTTTACAACTCCAGAGGACAGCGTGTTATGTTCTGCAGGAGGTAGAAAGTTAATAAAGGTTATTTCAGGTGACTTGGCTATGGTCAAATTTTTTGCTTTAGTTACTTTTGGATAACATGTTACAGTACTTTTAGCATATTATAGACTCAATGATGACATTTTTGTTGATTGACAAACAGACTAAAGATGTAAAGATGTACCTTTTTACACGTCTTAAAGTTTAATAAAAAATGTGCTAGTTCAGTTTGAATAATTCAACTCAAGTCCAAAGTTTGAGTTCAGACAGTGACAAGGCTTTGAAAAAGCTTCATATTTCTAACCCCTGTTTATTTTTCAAGCCGAGCGCTGACTGCAGAGCAGAGGATTTGGTTTGCTTATGGACCACAGGACTGTGGGAGCAGCTCTTCTGGGAGGACAGAGACTGGGGTGAAACTGACACATCCCTTTTGTCTCTGTGAGCTTCTTGGACAAGCGCAACAGGCAGAGAGTGGGTAGAAGCGAGTGGCTGTCACTTTGTGGTGTGTGGGAATTATTGTGGTCTCGGTGTCGACTGTGGCTCCACATCCAGCAGCAATAAGAGAAATGCATGCTGAAAGTTCACTTTCACCTTTGAAAGTGAACACATCCAAACTGTCCATTATACTCTGTCAGTGAGATCATCAGCTCTGGACTGAGTCTGCTCTGTGGGAGTTTTAGAAGTCATATCCTCCATCAAGAGGAAATGGACATAAGGGAAAAGAAAGTAAGAATTCATTCTTGCTTTATTTTCACCATTTATATATCTTAGAAAATGGCAAACAGATTGAATCATAAATATTTGTGTAGATTATATTTTAAGGCACATATAAAACGATAAAGAGTGTGCAAACTTCTGTCACCTTCCTGCTGCTTGTACCTGACGACTTAAAGAGGAAATACTACAGTGGTGTTTCATGTCTACTTTTGATTTGTCAGCAAAGCCTCCTGGGATTAATTCTGGTCTCCTCATGACTTTGTTCTGAAGTTTTGAGGCTTGTCTCTGTGCTGTTTAACGTAAAGTAAGTGTCAGGATCCTGATTTTGTTTTCTTGGGTTTTGTCTTAGTTTCGGGGTTTTGCTTATTGTTCATTATTTCCTGGGTTTGTTTGTGTTTACTTGTATTCCTTGTGTTGATTTGTTCCTTTGTCTTGTGTTCTGGTTTCCTGTGTTTAGTTATTCTTGGGTTTCCCTTGTGTTTCATTTTGTACCTGTTCTCACTGTTTCACTTCCTGGTCTTGTGTTTCCTTCCTGTGTGATTGGCCCTCATGGGTTTCACCTGTGTCTTGTGCCACACCTGGGTTTGATTAGTTCTTGTGTATTTAATCCCTGTCTTCAGTTCAGTCGGTGTCCGTTCATTGTTGTGTCACCTGTGCCATGTCAACCCCTGTTTGGTCTTGTGCGTTGTCTCCTGTGTCTCCCTGGATTTTGGCTTTTTGGATTCATTTTTAAGGTTTGGTTTTTTTGGAATTTCTTCGGTTTTCCTTGTTGGGTTTTTGAATTTTTAGAATAAAGTCTTTATTGTTAATCTGCACTTGAGTCCTCTTCCACCTGTTTACCTCGGTTCCTCGCCCGTCGTGACAGAATGAACGGACCAATGAAGGACTCATCAGGTTTTTTTGATAACTTGTAAGGCTGGCAGAAAGTCAGGGATTTTCAAGACTTTTTCAAAGATTGTAGCCTGACTGGGAAGGGGCTCTCCTCCTGGACTGGGACCAGGCTGGTCTTCTTTTTGGGGGAGGAGAGGAGGCTGAGAGCGGGGGTGGGGCCAGCAAAGCCTCAGGCCCCAATCCATCCCCTAAACTGGTGATAACTGGCATTCGCCTGGGGAACTGACTTGGCACGTCTCTTTGCCCAGGGGTCCCGCCGTGCCCAACGACTCACCTGGGGGTCCCGCCAAGGCCAGCTCTTTGCCAGGAGGTCCCTCTGAGCCTAGCTCTTGGCCTGGGGACCCACCTGGCACCTCTTTTCACCTGGTAGACCTGTCACACACGCCGCCTCCACAGTTGGCTCCTATGCCGACCCCACCAGTCCCAGCTCCACGGATCTCGCCTCCAAGGCCGACTCCATACTCCAAGGCTCCTACACTGACTCCCCCATCGGTTCTCACTCCACTGTCCCTGCCCCCGAGAAGGCCCCCAGACTTGCCCATGTGTCCGGGCCCCCTCAACAGACTGTGTTGATCTGTATCCCTCCGACGTTGACCCCTCCACCAGTCTGAGTATTTTTCAAAGACTTTTAGAGTTTAGTTTAGGGGCGTCTGGGATCTGCCCCTTAGGTAGGGGGTCCTGTCAGGATCCTCTTTGGTCTTGCACGTCGTCTCTTGTGTCTCCCCTGGATTTTGGCTTTTTGGATTCATTTTTAAGGTTTGTGTTATGGGGAATTTCATGGGTCTCTGAAAAATGGCCAAGAAATCATAAATTCCCATGGGGTTTGTAAACATATGAACACACCTGTATATAAATATGGCTTTAACATACAATCTTCACCTTGTTTACACATCCTTTTGCACAGAGCCGATCAGGGTGGACAGGAAGTCAGGAAAAAAAAAAGTGACTATTCCTGCTTTTTGGTTGTGTTTTTGTAATCAGTTCTTAGTTTTGGGTTCATGAGCTTTCTTCGTCTTATGTTCTGGTTTCTTGTGTTTCCCTCATGTTTCATTGTGTACTTGTTCCTTGTGTTTTTCCTCTTGGTTGAGGTCTCCTGTTGCTCCTGAGTTTCCCTCCAGTTTGATTGCTCCTAATGTGTTTCACCTATGTCATGTGTCACACCTTTGGCTATTTCAGGGGTGTCCAAACTTTTCCCATAAATGTCCGTATTTGATACTGTGAAAATGACCAAAGGCTGTTGGCTCTTACTGACACGATTATTCACAGTGAAAGTCACAAATGAGTGCTGTATTTGAGATTATTTCTTTAAAATGATTTCAGAAAGGAAAAAAAAAATGGTCCCTTAGTTCAGTTAAACTTTCTTACACTGTTATTGCAGATGTAAGAGATAAAACCTTACCTGGGAAAACTGTCATCATTTTTTATGGCAGGATCAGGATCTGGACATTATCATGTTTGTTTATGAGACAATTATAAAATCATTTTTAACCACCTCTCTCCTGCATCAACTTTGAGCCACCAGCTTTTGTCTTTTCTTCACCATTTCATAATATTAATTCAGTCTTCTCTTCATTTCCTCACAAAGCACATTTTTGCATCATGCCAAATGTAATTAAACTCATTAGCTGTATGTACAGCCCAAGTTTTTGTGAGACGTTACCATATTTGTTTTTTTTTTCAAGAACCTGACAAACTGTAAATGTATAGAATTATAACATGATACACAAAATTAATGCAAAGTAAGATGAAATCTGGGGGCCTCTATTTAATTCCTGTCCTCAGTGCAGTCAGCATTGGTTCACTGTAGTTTCAACCCATGTCTCTTGTTGTTGGATTTTGGTTTCTGAAGGTTTGGTTTTTTTTTTTTTTTTTTTTTTTTTTTTTTTTTTTTTTTTTTTTTTTTTTTTTTTTTTTTTTTTTTTTTTTTTATTTTTTTTTTTTTTTTTTTTTTTTTTTTTTTTTTTTTCTGTGAGTGTGTGTTTGACCTTTTCTTAGTTTTGGTTGTAATAAACCTTTTTGTGTTAAATCTGCACTTGTGTCCTCTGCCTGTTTTCCTGTGACAAAAAATATGTAAACATGTCAATTTTTGGATTGAAACCCTCCATTATGGTTTCAGATTAACAATCAAACCACCAGGATGAGCAGAACCAACAGCTTTGAGGTTGTTAGAACATCATAAGGACAACAACTCATCATTAGGCCAAGAGATCTGAGCTCGCCTGATGTGATCTAAAAGCGACTGGCATAAGGTGTGGAAGACGCCGCAGACAACTTACGCATGAACAAGGAAAACATGCCAACTCATTAGCTCGGCGGCTCCTGTGCAGCTTGGAAGTCAAACCAGGAAGTGCTAACAGTGCTAACCACTGCTCCAGAACTTCTTTTAATGTTGTAGATAAAGATATATTGTACAACACGCCTGTGATAAATCTCCCTTCTTCACATTAAATATACAACTACATCACATGCAGCTGATTATTTCATGAGTTTATTATTTCAGTCTGACACAGAATGACATGTATGCGTTCACTCAGCCTGTGTGTACCGCATATTGATTTCTTGTTCAGCACCAGCCTTTAATAAGGAACATGTTTAAGAAATAAATCAAGTGGTATAAAAACATGACATTACTAAATCATCAGAGGAAATATTGATGAGTGTGCCGGCATAGATTAGCATTAATATAAAGAACAGTGTGAACTAACCAGTTTCAGAAGAGATCCCACGTGTTTAAGTGCCACAGAGTGTGTTTTAATGTGTGAGCGCTCCATCTCGTGTGTTATATTTAAACATCAGCAGACCATTCATCAAGGCTTCGTCAGCTGTGTTCACTCTATCCCACTGAGCCCTAATTCATCACTCTGCTTTCTTTCATTGGAAACCTGCTGCTGAGCCTTCCTCCAACACATCGCAGATAAATACACTCCAACAGTATTCTGTGGGTCCATAACACACACATAACACACACAGCCTGTCAGGAGGTTGAGGAAGTGATTTCAGAGACACTATCCCAGTGTGACACCACGCCACAGAGTCGGAGCAGCTTGTGCACATCATTTAGATATAATATATTCATTACAGCACAGAGTCTGGTTCTGATCAATCTAATTTTCATACACAGTTGTTCTATTATCAAGAATCAATGTTGAGACTGGGGCTGATCCAGAACTTGCCTGTCACACAAGCCACTTTTACAGAATCAGCCAAACGCAGAATTTACTGTTTGAACACAAGAAAAAGTAGCAGTATGCTAAACAAAAATATACTCATATTTTTAGATGCGTTACCACAATTAAACATATTGAATGGTCAACCAAAAGTGTCGTTGCAACCAAAGCTTGCACACTGAGGAAAATAAATCTGGGGAGAAGTAAATTTAACTTGACTGAATCCCTGAAATCAACAATAAAAATTCAAGTTAGTGTCTTCACACAAATAAACTTAGCATTGAAGTCAAAAATATTTGTGATTCTCTTGCGGAACATGAATAATTTAAGTAATGTGAGGCAATATTTTGGGTTCATCCACACAACAAGAGAAGTCTTGTTATCTTTACTGTTTCATTTGAAACTGGAAAATAAACTTAATTCCTCGCCATACCCTGTTAGCATGAGTGAGGAGGGCACGCAGTGGACATGAGAGCCTGCTGTACATAGATGAATCACACGGGTGGCACAAGCTGTCTATGCAGGCCGATCATGTTGGTGTGGACTGACTTTCTACTCTAAACGGTGTGGACAAGCTTTCTGTGCACCATACAGTTGACTGGCTGCCTACACGCTCCAGTGTGGACCCACTGCCTACCCTACATGGAGTCGACCTGCTGACTATGCTATACGGCACAAATGGACTACGCCCAACAGTGTAGGACCCCTTACAACTAATGATGAGATAAGCCAGTGACCAAAATAAACACATTTTGAAATGATGAATTAAAAGTTACATCAATAAAGTAAGAACTTCAGAGCTGTGTGGTTAACAATGGATGAAATTTGCTTCAGCATGTTAGACATGCTTTTTTTTTTATTTGTGTATAGTAATCAGAGAAAATTAGTTGCACAGATTTCTCTTTTTATGCCTGGGTCTACAGAGTGGACTTTTTGAATGAAAGTGAAAAACCTAACTGTATTTGTTATGTACATGTGAGTGTGGTTCCCTGTGATCCCCTCCCCTCTGGAAAGTCAGCAGAATGGGTCCATCAGTCACAGACAGTCTGCCATGGAATAGCTTTCCTCTCCCAGCCTCCAGTCCTGCCCACCAGGCGGAGCAGGGCCAAAACTCTGCTGCTGAGTCAGCCTCCGCCTCCTCCTCTTTGTACTGGCCCATCAGGCATCTGATGACTCTGACAACCTGGAGCCTACATATAGACGCTGAGTGAAAAATTATCCTTTTTAATTCTGGCAACAAAAAGACCTGAAATAGCAGAGAGAGTTTTAATTTGGAGCTTTGCTCAGCTATTTCTGGGTGTTTTTTTTTTACACTCACTTCTCTACTCAATGACCACTTCCACTGCTGCCTCCAAGCCTGCAACCAACGCACTGAAATGGCATTTTACTGCATCTTATTATGGCTGCTCTTTCTCCTCCATGGATAGATGGATGTAGCTATTTGAAGGTAGACAGGGTAACTCTTTACAGACATAAATACCGAAGTGAACCGTTAAAGAAGGACGGTTATAGACCTGAACCGACATGTTGTTTGAGGCATGTGAGATGTTGATTTGTCAGCCTGAATCAACAAGGACGAGGACTTTCCAGAAAACACCAATGATGACATCAAGCAGAGGAATTTTTAAGTTCTGTTTTTTATTCTATACACATTGCACCTCATACATGCTACACACAATAAGAACATGAGGACCTGAATGAAGGCATCATGCATTCAGGTAAATCACCAGTCTGACTGCTTTAAATGATTCCCAGTTTGTATGCCCTGAATGACGATTTAACTATACCAACATGTTGTGCATCTGACCTCAGTATCCTGGAGAGCTATCATTTCCCACTGAGCGAGCTGACATTGAAACTACGCTCTTTTATGTCAGACGTCTCTTAAAAAGTGCAGTATAAAAGTTTTTATGACATCTTTTTCGTATGTTTTCTGGATGTACCAGAACCTTGTAACCACGAGTGAGGAGGGCATGTAGTGGACATAAGAGCCACCTGTACCTCTTTACAAGAATATAAAACATGTTTTCAGTTAACTCACCTTTTTTGTGAAGTACATAACTCCACGTGTTCATTCAAAGTTCTGATGCCTTCAGTGAGAACGTACAATGTAAATAGTCATGAAAATAAAGAAAACACATTGAATGAGAGTGTTCCAGGCTTTGATGTGGTAATCTGTCATCAGTGTGTGAATGTGGAGGGGGAAGTCAAAAGCATTTCAGAAGTATATTGAGGGGCACAGTACATTTACAAGTCCATTTATACTTTACTTGATATTTCCATTATCTGTGGTTTCTAGCCTGGTGACGCCTGGAGGAGGGCTTTTGAGTTCACTGTTTTACCCAAGCACAGTTTGGCAACTAGAAAGCAAATGCTGCTGATCTTCCAATTTGGCAAGAAGCTGCTCAGCCCCTGAGCTATAGGACTGTCTTATTGTGTTAAAGTTGCTCAAAGTTAAAAAAAAAAAGACGAGTGGTAAAGTATAGAAAAGTTTGTTTTAGCAGAGTTCAGCTTTCAGCAGAGTTCAGCTTTCAGAAAGAAGACGTGGGATTTGAGTTTAGCGTTGGGTATCCTTCAAAATGAAACAATGGAGAGAAGCTTTCATATTCTTTGGCTTTGTTTTTCTCTACAACGTGTCTGTTTGTCCATGTTTGATTAACTTTGTACACATACCCAAGAGTTACACCTGTGTGTAACAGACCCCAGTGGGAAAGCTCTGTCTGCTTCTCTTTGCTTGTTGATAATCAGGCGAGAAATGCTCACTTACTCATCCATGTAATGAGGACAGGGGACAGAGGCCTCCTCACGCCACACGCCTGTTTCCTCACGCCTGTTTCCTCACGCCTGTTTCCTCATGCCTGCCTATCTGCCTGTGACGTATTGATTTCATAGAGCATGGCCATGACTTGATTGACTGATTGTTATCCTCATCTGCTCCTCACTCTGGCTAAAGCCCAGTGAATGAGATTTCACAGAGCAGGTTTTGTGTGGCTCTTTCCATAACTGCTCACGATCCACTCTACATTCAGCCCTTTAAAGTCCTCTGTACTATTCCAACATGGACGTCTTGTCTTGAATATAATAGAGCGCCCCAGTCATGCTTCTAATGAGAATAAACAGACAAACACTTCATCTTAATTATACATTAAATTCACTTTTCATTTCCCCCCCTTGTGGCTTCAGTAGAGGTTAACCTGGAGTTAAGAACTGAATCTGACATATGTACTTTGTCTCAGAGGGTTTGTCAAAGTGAAGAACTCCATGATTATGATTAGCAATTAGAGCACAAGGTTAATGGAAACCCTCCAAAGTTCCTGATAAAGGGTGAAAGTGAAAGTGAAAATAATGAACATCAAAGTGTGCTAACTCAGTGGGCTGGTACCTGACGTAAACTGATTAGACGCTGTGTGGGCATTAACATTCTCTGATGTGTAGGTGCTGTACAGTGTGTGAGTCTCTTTGAATACAGCAGTGGATTTAAGAACAGGCCTGTTATCTTTGAACCTCTACTCTGGCATAACAGATTGTTAAATACAGATTTTTCTTATGGCTCTTGATGTCTTTGTCACTGTATGGAAACATTGGTAAACACTTCTTTTTATTTTTATTTTTACAACTACATCTTTTTATTTATTTTCAACATTATATGAATATATGAGACGAGACAAAAAAAATCAAAAGAAAGGAAGTAAGGAAGGTAAAAAAGTGTATAGTTATATGCTTTTGACCAGAAACTAGAAGTAAAAAAAAAACAAAAAAAAAAACATCTGAATGAGAAACTGCCTGTTTGTAGTCGTGTTCAGTAGTTAACATTAGAAGTCCCAGCCATTTGGCTTTTCTACCTTCCACCCTGATTGTGTATCACATCTGTGAACTGCCAATTTGGCAGTTAATGGCTGCATTAACAAAAAAAAAGGTGACTAAATGTAGGCTGCTGACTTGTAGATTTTAACCCAGCAGCATTTTGGTTGTCCTCTGAGCATGACAGCAGGAGTAAGAAAACCCCAGGACTTCTAATGTTAAATCTGAGGTTTTTAACACACTGACAGGAGAAGAGTGAGAGAGCAGCGGAGCAGTCTGCAGTTAGTCAATGTGCAGGTTAGTTTTATCCAGTAGGTGTAAATGCACGCAGAGGAGCAGACATGAAATGTTCGCTGAAGAAGTCAGCAAGACACGATCTCACACTGATTGACAAAATAAGATGCCATCATGTAGGCATGTGGGCATGATAGATAAATAGATAGTAGGGGTGTAATGGTTTACATAAATCACGGTTTGGTACGTACCTCCGTTTTGGGGTCACGGTTCGGTATGAGTATGGTACAACAGAAAAAAAACAACAAAAAGTCCTGAATGCATGATTCTAGGTTTCTTTTCGGTTTTTTTTAACAAACAATGGTGCAAGTAAAAGTTGTTCAATATAGTGTGATGTAGAACTACATTAGATAACTTAAAATAAACTCTAGTCTTTATGCACCACTCAAGGGTACTCAGGCTTTATTCTATTTTTCAATTTTTTTAATGAAGCTGGTGGGTCCTCTAACTGTCTGTCATCTAACGGCCCTTACACTATACAGTTCCAGCCCTACTCAACTCTGCTCAGTTTGGTTACCCTTTTTTTACCACGAGCGCGAGTACAAACCATAGACTGTGTACAGGCTCACAGTGGGCGTGGATCTTATAACACAGCTGCGCTAAAGTGCTGTGCAGAAGTGGCTCAATGTCGGGCCGCATGACAACGGGGGTAAACAACAACCTTGTGCTGCATGTTTCAGCATCTTCTATCCATAATTAAAGCCCAATTATAAACAAAATGTGATTCCCCTGTACATTAAAGAAGTGTTTGGGTACAATAATGAAATTTATGTATGAGATTTGAAGTTTATACGCAGGTTGTGTCGTGAGGGGAGAGAGGTGAGCCCAGGAAGAAAAGTGTGTGTTAACATGGCACAAAAGCATCGGGCTATCTCGGTGTTATAAAAGTGTTAAAACGTAATAAAAGACGCTGCTAAACGAAGGAGATACACTGGGGTTTTGATGCTGAACGGCCGTGCTCCTCCAGCTGTTAACCGGTCACCACACGCAGAGGAAAACGAGGGAGCTGCTTCCATTAACTCTTCCCTGGATCCAGTGAGATCACTTCAATTTTTTTATTTTTGGGCCTGGCATACCAAAGATTTTTGGTTGATCAGTCATTCTGTTTTGAACGGGTTCCCCTCTTCGGTTCTCTGTGGATTAATAGACTGATTGGTGCGTAAAGACTATCGTGGCAGACAGATAGCTCAGACTGTGCCATGCCAACTTTTTTTCTTCCTGTTTTGTTGTTTAAAAGCAGTCGACAAACAGTTTTGGGCGCACTACCGCCACCTGGTTTGGAATGCGTCTTCTGCACGAATGACTGACTCGCTCCACACTCAGGCGTATTCGTTGTATGACTGCATGCACTGAACAATGACATCCATCCGTGACGGTTCAGGACGAATACATATACCGTTACACCCTGAATAGATACATTATTGATCCCGATGGAAATTCCCAGTATCCAGTAGCTGGTTACAAAGACATACAAGACATAGCATGCAACATTATTACAAAATTTAAAATTACCTGCATCTAAAAAGCCCCTCCCAAATACCCATGTATCAATTATGAAAAAGAAAACAGACTTAAAAGGAATTATACATAACCCATGCACAAGTTCGTATGCCTGAAGCACAGTTTTCTTTAAGGTTTCATCATCAAGATTCTCTATAATAGACAAACTGCTGCACATTTCTTTCACTTCACACTGGAGCAAAGTGGCCCAAACTCCCTACCCCCGCCCAAAGCAGCGGCTATGTGCTCAAACACTCTGAAATATGAGAAATGTTCCACATTGCAAAAATACAGCAGGTGTGATTAATATGTGCTAATATTTTTAAACGCAATGATATGGCTGTTATTAATTAATCACAGTTCACACTTTGAAGTCTATGTCCTTATTTATACATAATATTATGAAGCACAGCGTGAAATGTGGACACATTATTCATAATAAACGTGACTAACACTCGTCCATCTCAGCAATTTAAGAAATACTCTACATGCATCATTATAAGTTACCTGCAACTTTTCATTTTTGCTTTGTTTTAGTTGCACCAGAAATGAACAGTGTAAAGCAGATTATAGTAGGAGCTTAAAAGCTTCATTTTAAATTATCTGTACACATCTAAAATTTGTGTACTCAATGATAAAATTAAAATCGACGATTTTGTGACACTTAAAATAAATTAGTCTAAAGAAGTCTCAGCTTACAGTAAAGTTTGTAGGTTAGAATGGATTTGTATTCTCCTCTGATATGTAAATAAATCTGAACCAAAAGTCATGGGCTAGTGTCTGGTTCTGCCCAAGGTTTTCTTTGCCACTGTGTCTAAGTGCTAATGGAGAAAAAGTGATGGTCAACTTAGAGCTTGTTTGTTGCTCTTGGTGTAGAAATTGAAGCTCATTGATTGGAGACAAAGTTTGCGCTGGTGCCCTTAGGTCATCAGAAACTCAGCAGCAGATTTAACAGTCAACTGACCGTGAGACATCAGACTCTGGTAATTAAAAGAAATAAGTGGTGGAGGAAAGGATTTATTCTGCATTACCAATAAGCCTCAAAGTTAAACCTGGACTGATCTGTCTCAACTCCAATCTGTGTTTAAAAAAAATAAACAATCTGCAGTCATTAAATCACTTCATTGAAAATCGAGAATTACTTTGCCAGATTACAAAATAAAATTTTAAAAAGTTTGGAAGCAGTGCTGAAGCGTCAAACTTTTAAAATCTGTTTTTCATCATCATCTTCTCAATCATCTCAATATGTTTAACTTTTTTTTATTTTTTTATCTGAGCTGTTGATAATGACCTTGGTATGTGTGTTTTTTCTCTAAGTTCAGCTCTGGAACGTTCAGTACATGAACGTTTCTAAACAGTTAGATACATGGTGATGCACAGGAGGCATTTCACACTCTAGAGCTTATTTTTATGATGCTAAAGTTATAATTGGATATCAAACCATAAAGCAATCATTTTCCATACAACATCAAATAAATGTGTGTGAAAGCCACATTCAGTATCAATAAAAGCATTTAGAGAGTTTGAATTGATGACAGTGATCAACATTAATTTCTAATCCACTGATAGGACAGTAAAATGATTCCTCCAGCAGCTTTTCAGGACCACCTGAGTGCTGCTGCTGAGACTCAGCTCGGTCTCTGTATAATTTAAAGCATCCCCAAGTGTTGATTTAAGCCTCAGTGAATCACAGTCGGCTGATGCCAAGCTTGGACCTGATACACTGCTTTGAGTTTATTCCGCACATGCTCCAAATTAGGATTAAACTCACTGTGTTTTTGCTCCAGAGTGTAATGGACTTCACATACATACAGCTCACAGTAACCTGACACTGATCTCACAACACACAGGTACATGGACTGCTCTCATGAACTTGTTTCTACAAGGAAGCAGCCAAAGAGCTTTTCACTAAACGTTTCATTAACTCAGTCAAACAGAACTCACACAATGACAGAAGAAGACACCATCGTGTCTGTACACATTCACGATAAAAACACTCAGATGCACTCATAAATCCCTGGCTGTCCAATCTCTTGGCCAAGAGCACATCAACGTATGACTGAGAGTAATGGGATCAAACTATGACCACACCGTCAAGCTCTATCAACATTACTACTGACATATCTGTTCCATCTTTATGAACTTTAAAAGTATGCAACATCCATTGAGTATCTCTAACATACGTCATATAACGTGTGGACATAGCCTCTATGACATCACACATCTGTTTCTGAAACAGAGTTTTAACCCCGTAAAGCCCGACCTATAAAAAAATAGTCCGAAAATTCCAACTTTTTGGAACTGAGATGTTTATTAACCCTTTTAACAAAATTTATAAAAAAAGATATTGCTTCATCATTTCATTCGTGATATATTTCTTGTATTTCATTTGGCACACTGGGTCGTTCTGTGCACTATTTTATCTATTTTGTTCACTTATTATTATTTTTGTTTTAGTAAATATGCATTAATTTCATGCAGAAAACCCTTATTAAAAAAAGTAACTATTTCGATCTTATTGTTGCTGCAACTTATTAAAAATCAAGCAATTCCTGAAAATATGTGAGTGGGTGATTTCATGAGAGCAGACATTTTGAAAAGGATCAAATAAAACTTCAGCTGACTGTAGTGATATGACAATCCTCAAGGTGGTAGAATGTTTTTAAAAGTATTTCTAACATGTTTTTAAAGAAACTATTTATCATTTTGATAAGATAGAGGTCTCTGAACTTTGTATCAAATATGATACATGAGCTTCTTAAGATACTTTGCACTAAAGGCAATTCTGAACTTTAGTTAATTTATCAGCCCTTGTGTCCTCAAATTGCACTGTCCAACTGAGTCAAAAGGGTGCTCAGACTGGACACTTTATCAATATATTTTTTAAAATTGCCAAAGATTTTTTCCCAAAAATCTCCCACAAATACAAGTGAAAGGTCAAACACATGAATTAAATCAACAAATACAAAATAAATGGGAAGCAGTGTGAGAACTCAGCAGTGAAGAACAAACAGTTTCATTGCTGCAAGTTTTTCTACACATGGTAAAAAACAAAAATGGTCATTTGTGTTTAGCATAAAAATTTCTGACTCTGTCCTTTTTTTTTTCAATCATAAACTCTGCGTGTTCCTTACTGTTGGTGACACACAATACAACCTTTGCCTGCTCTGAATCTCATGATGCTGCTCATGGACAGTCTCAGTATAACGCTGAGTCTTCTTTAAAGGTCTGAGAGAACGAGCAGATAGAGATTATTTTTAATGGGTGTGATACTGCTGCAGAGGACTGCATTTTCATGATGGAGCCTCTTCATCCCACACAGTAATAGCACAAGCTCAGCAACACGTGGACAACACATCACACGGTGGATGGCTTCGCTTGTATTTTTCTCTTCCATTACAACAGTTTTGCGTTCATTAAATTGCTGTAGGTAGTGACAGCTGGAAAGTCGTGCCTTGGCCAAAATGCTGAAATAATTCTAAATGAGATGTAAATGATTAAAGTAGATATAAAAAGACAAAAAGAGATACATTTGCAGAATTAGTCTTATTGGAAAGGAATGAAGAAACGCACACACCCAATTTGTACCACACTCTAGCAGCTGAGACCTGAGCACCAGTACATCAACATTTCATCAGTGACACTCATTTACAATCCAGCCTGAGAACATAACTTCCCTCAGTCCTGAGCTCCCTCTAATGCAGAGATGATAGGAGGGCAGGATGACTAAGTGACTGTCTAAGTGGTCCAAATGAAGATGAGTGAGGAAGTGGCGTGATCACGGTACTAAAGGGAGCGCTGCTGTCCTCCCTCAGCATGATGGGAGGCCTCTGGAAACATTTAAGATGCAGGTGTTGTTGTTTAGTGACACTCCCATCGGCCAAGTCTTCTTCTGACAAAAGGAGAGAAGAGCAGGAGGCGCTCACACCAGAGAGAGCAGACCATGGAATCTGGATGGAGACTAATGAGAAATGTTCAGGGAGGAAGGTTGGAAAAGTTTTTCTCAGTGCAGTGTCTCTTTTTGGTCATCTTTGTATGGTGGTCTTTGGGGTCAAATGAGAAAGAAAAGCAGGTTGAAGGACCTTTCTTTGTTCTACCTGAGAACATAAAGAAAAAATAAAATATTTCTTAAATTCTGGAATTAGAAAAAATCCTGATAATTTTCTCTGTGTTAAGGTGAAATGAAATAAGGCAAAAAAATATCCTGTAATTTTTAGATATAAGAGACATTTCAAGAGTTATTAGAGATAAACGTTTTCACTCATTACCAAACTCTGTCCTTAACTGTGTTTCAGAGCTGAGAAGAGACGATGAAGGAAAACATCTTTGTATATTTTTAACCTGTGGCTGAATCAAAATAAGAAAAGATCAATCTCAGAGAGAGAATCACTGCTTTCATTTGGTTTTAATTTCTCTTACTTGACTCTTAAGGCATACTTAGTGTTGCTTATTAGCTCTAAGTGGTTTGGAGTATATCATTTTGTAGCCACAATTATGAAATATGAAAACACAAGCCTCATCAAAGTCAATACATTTTAGTGGAATATTTGGACTATTGTGTCACTTGAGGCAAAAATAAAGACCATGTTTTTTTGTTTTTTTTTTAAATAATACACCAATCAGCTGTAAGGTTATGACCACTGACAAGTACAGTGAAATCTACAAATTATATTTTACAGTGTCACCTGTAAGTGGGCAGGATATGTTAGACAGCAGGTTAACTTTTTTTTGTTTTTGTTTTTTGTTTTTGAAGTTGATTTGCTCAAACTGATCAAATGGTTCTTATAGACAGTGGACCTCATTCGCTAATAAATGCATAGAAATGTTCTGACTCTGTGCATAGAACATATTCATATGCAAAACCACCATTAGATTCATGACACACACACTGATAATTTCTTTTTCTGGTGGATCTACGTAGGGAAATTAAGGCAACTTTTTGCATAATCTATTAATGTTGCTGAAGCAAGATTGCTTTTTGTCTAAACCACTTTTTTTAACATGAAAAATAAAATGCAGGTAAAGTGAACTTAATTTTGTCAAGTACATTAGGCAACTAAACTTTGTATAAATCACTCTATTTTTTCAGTGTGGTCAATGAACTTGACCAGTCAAATGAAGTTTGAGTAATAACAACTTAATTGTATCATTTGCATGAAGCATGAGGGACTGCCGGTGTACACTGTTGGGCGTAGTCCATCCATGTCATGTAGCATACACTGTAAAATGTAATAATATATCTTACATAGAACAAAAAGTTTCCAAAACTCATTTTAGCTCACTCTGTTGAGTCTACTCACTTAAACTTAGTAAAGACAACTTTATTTTGTTGTCTTTACTTAAAAAATTCAGGAAATATGATTGCCTTAAAATTTCCAAGTAAAGTTGATCATAAATTTTAAGTTGTTAAAGCTGAAAAGAACTAAGTTCTGCCAACTTATGTCATGGCAGTAACCTATCAAATAAGTTGATAACCAAACCCTGCAACTGGCTGTCCATGCTCCAGAGTGTAGACTGACATCTCCTGCTAGCATTTTTCCATAATGTACAGTCATACACCATAATTCAACACTTAGTACATGATGAGCATATATAAGTTACTATAATATAATATAATGTATTTAAGTTCATTTGAGTGCCGCTAACTCACAAAAAATGTTAATCAAATCTACTTTATCTAAGTTAACATAAAGGACTTTTTAAAGACTTTGCATATTTGTTTTGGTTAAGTCAACTAATTATATTGTACAGTGTAGACAGCAGGCTGAAGATGCTGTAAAATCAGGTTGATATTGTAAAATATGAATACTGTACAATTCTAAAGGACTTTGTTTTAAAATTGGTCATACTGAGAACATTTGTGTGACCAGAAACTCCAGAGTTAAAACTTCTGCCACGATGAAGCTTGTTTTTTATCTTGTTACACATGATGGAGAATTCACCCTCAATAAACAAGCAATGCAAAAGAGAGTTCAGTAAACACAACGTGTGTAACAAATGTCATTTAGCTACAATTTATTGAGGCACCTGTTTCTCAACTACAGTGAGCACAAGAGGACATTTAGAAGAGCACTGAGTAAATCCGGCCCTCCTTTCCTGATGAGCTGTTTGTCACTTTCATCACGTAGATTTATTTTTATACCATAGGCTGTCAAACAAAGGCTTCAGGAGGTGCTCTGTGGGCGTACTGAGTGGGTGTTTATGTATTTAAATGGCTCTTGGTATCCCCCCACTGTTTACACAGATCACCTCCTTCCACGTCAGCGTTGCTGCCTCACACCGTGAACACGATGCTCGTGTCTCTGTCTCTCCTCTGTACTTTGTGAAGGTTACTTACACCTACGCACCTCCTAAACTTAATATCCCTTATAAACAAACTTAATTAGTGGGAAGTAATGTTCTCAGAGCTTAACTGCGAGCTGTGCTGAAGGGTGGGGGTGGGGCTGCCAGTGAGCAAACAGCTGCAGATAATCACCTCACTTTTTCAGACCGGTTAGTGGAGTTATTTTCAGTGTCACCGTGGTGGCCAGTTGCAAGCGGATGACACGGTAGGTGACAAAAATTACTGATGGATGCTGAGTGGGGTGCATGCCAATTCCCTAACAGCTATGGTAAATNCAGAACTAACCTATACCCACACAGTCTATCCCCAGCAAAAGCTTTTTTTAATTTAGAATAAAAATAAAACTGAAGCCTTTCCACCAGAACATCAATTCATTGCATTTATAAAGTTTTATAGCCAGAGAGAGTGGTTCAGCTCTTATGTATAAATAAGAAAGCAAGTGATGCAGACATATCACAGCATCAAGTGGATCTCAAGAGGACTGTAACCAGTAATGAGGGTAATTATCAGGAGTGAAGGAGGAACCATTTGACTAAAGTTTATTTCTTCAGCAGCCTTATTAATGGATTTTTTCACTTTATGTTTCACATTTTCTGCAAAGCTGTTGTGCTCATAAAGCCTGTTTTAAACTTGTTCAAAAATTAACTCTGTCAGGTCATCAGAACAAACTATTGCTAATTTTAATTAGGTTCAGTCATTAAGAGAAACTGTAAAAGATGAGATCACAAAACAGTCTGGGGAAATGTGTTAATTTGAAAAACAGCATGATAAAACGATGAAGACAAAGCTGCCAAAATAACTGCAGTGCAAAGTTGTGAGAAGGGCGTCTGCGTTGTGCCGGGTAAGAAAGAAGAAGAAGAAGAGGAGGGACGCAGCTGGAGTGGACAGAATGTGGTGGGCATGAAGCTGGTGACCGAGGCAGAGAGGAGGAGGACTGTTTCCATCCTGGACAGGGCCCACCACCCTCTGCACAGCATATTCAGCAGGTGTGTGAAGAGTGTCCAGCATCAGACTGATGTCCAAGTCTGGATCTGAGGACAAACTGACGTCTCCTTTGACCTCCTGGCAACAAAACCACTCCAAACATCTCTATTTATAAGGGTGGAAACACAAACTGATGATAGATCCGGACCATAGACTGTATAATCAGTGGACGCCATGACAGTCGACCCTAACTGAAGTCTCCACAAAAACTGCTCCCCCTGGTGGCTAGCTGCAGTATAGGTCTAAATCTCTGTCTCCTAATGCATTCCAGGTGAGAAGCTGTAAAACTTTAAAGGTTCCATATTATACTTTTGAAACAGTTAAAATCATTGGATGCAGAGGTCTGATGTCCCAAAGTCATGAATGTGGCTGTTTTTTCTCTGAAAAAACCACTGGGATCATGAATTTAGACCTACCAAAAATCCTTTTTTTAATTGCTGCATCACTCAGTGAGCTGTTTCAGTGTCTGCATTTGAATATGAAATGAGGTGGAGCTCTCCCTGCCTCTTTCAGGAAGTGCATGTGCTGACTCGACTCAGACAGATCATCCAATCATCATGCAGAGGCAGAGCGTCCAGTCCAGCTCACTGCCCCATTGTGCCCCTGAGACGCTGAACATCTGTGTAAAAAACTGTGGAGCTGCAGGGATGAATGAGAGGGAAGTCATGTCAGTTTCTTGTGATAAGTAGCTGACTCTGAACAAAAGATGAACACGTCCTGTTTCATATTTAGTAAATAACATATACACACAGCGGAACATATCTCACCACTTTTTTTGTACAGTTTTGGGGAAGCTGAGCTTCCCTTGCAGTCTCAGCGTAATTGCCACTGATATCTACTGACATTTTATGTGGAAAAACACAGGTAAAGTCGATGGCATGTGCAAAGCTGATCCACTAACAGCGAAGACGCGGATTGTGTCTCTCATATGAGCAAAACAGCACGATCCATATAGAGTCTCCTTTCATGAATGTTCATCTTTGTAGAGCTGACAGAGTGAGCACATTATGATAATGTCAGCAGTAAAACAGAAGGTGAACTGAGACAGAATTAAAGTAAGATCATGGCTCTTTTATTTCACAGGTGTTTCTCTTGTGCTGATTTAAAGATTTAAACATCTGTGTTGAATTTCTGAGACAATGTAACAGTGATGGTGAACAAACAAAGCAGTTATATCTGCACAATTAAGACCAAGATCAAAGTAAATCTCAGCTGAGTCTTGACTCCTGTTAGGTCTAAGCACCTAACTTGCTATCAGCTGCTGTGGGTGTCGAAAGAAGCTCCAAGGCACAGATTCTTAGTTAATGCATTTGCAAAAGGGAAGTCTGATCAGAGGTGCATCCAGCACCCTGACTCCCATCAGCTCCCCCGACTTCCCCGTTGTTCAGCTCTTTATTCACAGAGAAATCATCATATGGGCGTGATCGTATAGTCATTTGTCATGTACAAACCAGAAGTTCACAGGCAGAACATATTTGAATGGACATCATGTAACCACATTCTGTAAACAGCTGATACCTACTTTCTGCATGAGCAGTCTGTCCTTGACGTCAGAATGATAACATAGATTACAAGCACGGCAGTACAGCATCACTCTAACATTTCCCTCCTTTTTATCATTCTACAGCATTTTACACCAGTAGTATGTCATTTGTAAATACAATTTCAACATACACGTCATTAGAGCGTTCAGCACCAGGAGTGAGATCTTTAACATACTGTTGTAACTCAGTGAGGTTCTGCAATGCTTTGTAAATATCATCATCAGTGCCTGTTTTGTCAGGAATGAAAGTACAACATGTGTCATCAATCATTTTCTTTCACCCAGAACTTTCTACCAGTATATGGCCTGTGAGCCCTGCTCCTAAGAGAAGGAACGCCTTAGCAGGATAACTCTAGATCAATTTATCAACAGTGTCAAAGGATTATCCTAGAGATCACAGGTCACACACTGCCTACAAGAGGCCAAAAACCACCCCCTTCTTCCCGTAATGACAGTGAGAGTGGAGCAAAAAAGACCCCTTGCGCTAACTACTCTACAGGAAAACAAAGGGTAACCTCCATTGGCAAAGGAGGGGAACCCCTATTGTTTCCTGCTTCACCTTCTTTTCTAACATGGGTGTTAACATTGATAAAATACATTAATTAATTAAACCTCTCCATAATTTAACAACAATTTTAAAAGACAGGGCAATCAATTGACTTCTCCTCAGAATAAATGAATGTTTCTTCTTTTTTATATCAATCAAACAATCGAAAACATTTTAGTTTAATGGATTGATGTGGANGTCACACAAAACCAGCTTCTTCTGCTCTTCCAGCCGCCTCAGCTGCTGCTGAGTTGAGTGTGTGGAGTAGAGAGAGAGAGACAGAGCTGCAGTCTCCTTCCCCACTACACGTATGCGTCCGTCAGTACACGTAGTAGCTTTCAGTGGCTCTGGTGTACCCAAGTTGACCTCTCTGCGGCAGTTGGTGTGGAGAGCAGTACTTGATAGGGACCCTCCCAGCGTGGGCTAGACCAGCAGTTCCTTTTCATGGCCTTCAGGAACACCCAATCGCCTGGTTTGATGGGAGGAGTTCCCTGTGAAGGAGCAGAATCAGAAGGCAGTAAATTTGCATTGGAAACAGTTTTCCCATATAAAACCCCCACTTTGCTATTAAATCATATAGCATGAAAGTGTTTCTTTATTATGTCAACCATCCCTCCTGTTGAGACATGGCAGGGCCCATGGCTCAACATTGCTCAATATTACTGCTTGGAATAGGACTTTTGGTAGCAATGGATAATTTGATAGAGATCACCTATTTCTCTCCCTCCATGTTTTATTCATTTTTACTCTCGACAGTAAGAGTAAATGGCTTGGTGTAAACTGGTAATGACAACACTGTTGATGACATTAACTCTGCTCTTACTTGCTCAAAACATCTCTCTGTCTCTGCATCCAGATAAGTTTATCTAGTATTGACATTGGCACGTCATACATTTGTCTCAACAGTGGCACTCTTTTAGCATATTTTCTGCTTCGTCCAGTGTCCAAGGACGGAACACATAGATAAATCTATTGTCCTCGTTTGTGGCCTGTGGGGACCTGAACTAAAGGATAAGATTTTGCATCAGAATATCTTAAGGGGGGGGGGGGGTGATTTGTCTTTTATTTTTATTTTTTTTAATTTTTTCCCATCCATTGGCCCCAGTGGCTACCTCAGCCAACAGCTGGTTTCCACCAGCCCGCTGAGTCACACACTAGACGTGGCATTCATATCTCAACATTCACACTCAGACCATTCACCTCCACAACATATCTAAAACCCCTTGTTTTAGATCTTCCAAAAACTCTTATTTCTAAGAAATTTTTAGGATATCTATCTAAAAATCTTTGTTTTTAGATCTTCCAAAAACTCTTATTTCTAAGAAATTTTTAGGATGCCTATCTAAAACCCCTGTTTTAGATCTTCCAAAAACTCTTATTTCTAAGAAATTTTTAGGATATCTATCNNNNTGTGTTCTAACTTCTCAATTTGGTCTTTATGAGTCTGATACTCACTTAAATTTTCGTTGGAGGGTTCAGACGACCCCACAGCACATCGGATCCCGTCAATCCAGTCCTGTCCAGCGGAGGCGACTCCTATCTGCCGGCCTAGTGGCGAATTCACGTCCCAGGGCTTTTCTTCAGCTCTGTCCTAAGCAGGCTGGCCGTCGGCAGGCTTCGGCTGATCTCCTCCTCAGGTCAGGAAATGGGTATGTTGGGATCCGGGTCACGGCACCAAGTTATGTTAGGTGATTCGTGGATTGAACGATAGTCGACGACACCCACAGCTTTCTTCGAGGTTCCGTGTCTAAGAATCAATTACGTAAACGTTTTCCCTTCAGACTAGTCTCCACGTAGGTCGTGGGACTGAGGGTAGAGCTCCCCCGACTTCCCCGTTGTTCAGCTCTTTATTCACAGTCTTTAGTAGTATACCCGCACTAGCATATCAGTAAACAGTACATGTTTGGTCTTCAAGTGTCCGTCTTGTATAAACTTACCTGTAGTACATTGGTGTAAGACATTTGTCGACTATGGATGAAAGACGTACTCGTCAGACAGGAACTGCAGTCTTACTATTGTATCTAATGTTCGTGCCGTCATGTCGTAGTGAGATTGTACTCCTGAAGTGTCATTTTTATCACAAGAACACAGAAGACTGGCTGATTTCTGCTCTGCAGCTGATATCTAGTGCACACAAGGAGGTTTATCCATGTATTTGATATTGACTGTGCAGTTCCTCAGAGGAAGCTACAGAAGGAGGAGGAGGAGCAACTGGCAGACATGGTTGCGTCACTTTGTTCTGGTGTGTGTTGAAGACACACTCTTAACCCAAATTAGTTGGCTTTACTAAAAAATTGCGTGGAAACCCGTTGCCTTATACCACTTTAGCTTTTACACAACCTGATACTAAAGAGGTTAAGTTGTCTAAAAACAGAACCTTAATTTTTTGCAGTAGTCATAATGAGTTCATATTAGTAGCCTTTACTCAAAATCATTTGTTCACATCAATAGCACTAATTATTTGTACTCACCATTTGTTACAAGTCATGATTCTACACTGCAAAGAAAATCCTTTTTTTATGGTAAAAAACTGGCAGCTGTGGTTCCAGGGGAATTTTGTAAAATATACTGTAAAATTGAAAATAACTTTACAGAACAACCTGACAATTTATGGTTAGACATGTTATTATTTACTAAAACCTACATTTTACCCTGTAACCATGAGTGAGCAGGACACACAGTGGATATGAGACCCTGCTGTACATGGATTTATTACGCAGGTAACTCACCACACACTGTGGTGATATAAAGATATTATTTGGTTGCATTGTGTCTAAGTCCTCTTTTTTTGAGAAGTTGTTTTTTCATAAGTTATTAGAAGTAAAAAACCAGGTTATACATTTCGTTTCATGATGACTGACAGCTGCTGTTTGTGTGTAGTTTTTATAGGGGATAGATGCTGGTTTAGATAATCGTTTCACTTTGAATCAGTACAGCTTTACATGAACTGTTCAATGGAAAATTGTTTTGAGTGTCTTCAGATCCTCTTAAGTCTTGTCCTCAACTGAAACACTAGATTTCTAGTGTCCAAAACAGCTGAGTGATGATGAAAAATGATATGGAAACAAAAAGTCCTCAATTTTAAAATCATTGACTCACATGTTTAAGCCTAAAGATTTTTTGAATTGGTTTGTTTAATCCCAATTCTGCAAAAATTAACCCTTTTTTTTTTTAAGAAGCAAGCTGGGAAAAAAAAAATCAATTTTTAAATTAACATTTCCAAGTTAAAATTCATATCAAGTTTGAAAGAAGCATTTTCTTGTTCTATTTCATTACTTTGCTGCTGTATTTGATCAATAATTTGTGTCAGTATCCTCAGGCCTGTCTGTATCTCCTCTCATCTGTCAGTTGGTTGTCAGGAACATGACAGAGCTGGACAATAGAGGAGAGACGCAGCAGTCCGTCCTGCAGCATCAGATGTGATGAGTATCAGCAGGAGCGGGTTCAGCCGGTGAAAAGCTCCCCTCACTCTCAACTTTGAAAGGACAGGGGAACAGTCCACATCAGCTTCACTTCTCTCTCTCTGCCCACCAAAGGCACAGGGTGAGAGCTGTCACACACACACACTGAGAGAGAGAGAGAGAGAGAGAGGGAGAGGGAGGAGTGGGTTATGGCCGTTATTCTAGTCTTTGTAATAAACAGGAGTGAGGAGGGAAGCTTAGCAAAGGAGTCAGCAAGGCCAGAGAGAGGACACTCACAGATGTCTTAATAAAGCTTTCAGCTCCTCTCCCCACCGTCCTCCTCCCTTTGTCTTCCTCCTCCTCTCTTTCTCCACCCTGCCGTCACCCCACACAGCCCCCCCTCTCTTTGTCATTCTCCATCTCTCCTCTCTGTATTCAGCTGCCTTTGATTTCGATCTTTGCCTCCGTCTCTTTACTTCCACTTCTGTCCTTCACCATCAGACCCTCCTCCCCCCATCTTCAAACCCGGAGCTTCTTTTTTTTTTATCCATCTGATATCCTCTTCTCACTCTCCTGCTTCTTGTCCATGCTCTTGGTGGCCTCAAAACGATGATATTGCTTGTATTGTCATAATGGCAATGTGGTTGCATATTGCCAGAAGTGACAGTATCTCGTCAACATCTACATTTTAGAAGATGTGTGCACTGTAAAATATAATAAGCTGACTTTACTTTTTTAAAGGCGATGATTTAGCATATTTTTTAAGTGATTTATGTTAACTTAGATAAAGTAGATTTGATTAACTTATTTTTTGTGAGTTTGCAGTACTCAGCTTACTTACTTACTCAACTTATATATGCAAAATCATTCCTCAGGTTGACCATGAGTGAGGGGGGCAGGCAGTGGATGTGAGACCCTGCTGTACATGGATATATCACATAGGTAACACAGGCTGTCTTTGCCCTGATGTAGACTGACTGTCCACGCTCAATGACTTAGTCCAGCTGTCAACGGCATAGACTGGATGTCAAGAACATCAATAAATAATGATATTTTCTTCTGTTGAACTCCAGCTGAAAGTTCCCTTGGATGTTTTGCATAAACTCATTTCAAACACCAACTTTTGATATGTTACTGCCATGACAAGAATGGTCTGAAATTAGTTCTTTTCAGCTTTTGCAACTTGAAATTTATGGTTAACTTTACTTGGAAATTTTTAGGGAATTGTTTCCTCAATTTTTTCAAGTAAAGTCAACAGAAGAAAGTTGTCTTTACTGAGTTTAAGTGAGTAGACTCAACAGAGTGAGCTAAAATAAGTTAAGGTAACTTTTTTGTTTTAAGTAAAATGTACTATTACATTTTACAGTGTGTGAGAGGTCTGTCTGCTCACAGTGGGTGGAGTAGTTATATGTCAGCCTGAGATATCATCTACAGGATGTTAGTACAAACAGTTAAATGGAAGGTTTTTTAATCCATGCTGTTAAAATTGAAACTCAACACAAAGGAAAGGCTTTAACAGCACTGGATGCGGCACCTTCACAGAGGTTCTGAACCTTTTTGAGTTGTGACCCCCAATTTAACATGCTGGGACACCCCCCTAGCAAAATAATAATAATAATAATAATATAAAATGTATTTATATGCACTTTTCAAAACAACATAAAGTGCTTCACAGAAAATAAACATTGAAAAGAAATAAAAGGGAGTACATAAAGGAGAAGTAAAAGAGAAAGAAAAGAAATTTGAGAATAAGTAGATGTCAAAAAGTGGGATATTATTTAAATCTAGCTTAAACATATACACTACAGGTCAAAAGTTTTAGAACACCCCAATTTTTCCAGTGTTTTTACTGAAAATTATGCCGTTTAATGTCTCATTGCACTCAGACGTCAAAGCATGGTACAAATAAGCAATTGGAGTCAAACAAGAAATTATGGAATCAATTTATAGACCAAAATGTATTCTAAACTGTTGACTCATCAAAGTAGCCACCTTTGGCAGATATAACAGCTGAACACACACGTGGCATTCTTTCATGTTATCTTTAGTTTATAAGAAGTCTTTCAAGAAGGGTACAGACAACGTCTTCAAGGGTATTTACACACCGTGAACACCCAACGAAACCTTTCACTCTTCTGTCCATTTCATCCCAAACCAGCTCAATGGGGTTTAAGTCTGGAGACTGTGCTGGTCACTCCATGTTTTCAACTTTACCAGCTTGTTCTTTTTTCACAGAATAGTTCTGGCATAGCTTGGACTTCTGTTTTGGGTCATTATCTTGCTGTAAGATGAACCCCTGACCAACTAGACACATACCAGAGGGTATTGCATGGCACTGCAGGATGCTGTGGTAGCTGTTTTGGTTCAGGGTGCCTCTCACTCTGAACAAGTCACCAACCCTGGATCCAGCAAAACAAGCCCAGACCATCACACTTCCTCCTCCATGTTTGACAGTTGAAGCCACACACTGTGGAAGCATCCTTTCACCTACCCTACTCCATATAAGCTATACAAGCTGGTGCTTCTAATTCCTACTGGTGTTCCAAGTTTGCTTGATTACTAACAAGCCCCTCTGTCAGCATAAAAGCAGTGTTTGAACACAATGTGGTACCATACCCTCGTGAGCATCAGTTGAACAGTATTGTACTGCACAAAGTAGTGTGTTGCTACAGAAATGGCAAGAAAAAGGCAATTAACAGTGGAAGAGAGACAGACCATCATAACACTGAAAAATGTAGGTCTTTCCTACAGAGAAAAAGAAAGTCAAGGTGTCAGTGAGTACAGTTTCCTTTACCATCAAAAGGAAGTCAGAAACTGGGGCAAACTTTGACAGGAAGAGGTCTGGCAGACCCAAAGCCACAACTGAATCAGAGGACAAGTTTCTGAGAGTCAACAGTTTGCGTGATAGGCGGCTCACAGGACAACAGCTTCAAGCACAGCTGAATAGTGGTCGTAGTAAGAAAATCTCTGTTTCAACTGTGGAGAGAAGACTTGGAGCTGCGGGTTTGACTGGACCAGTTGCAGCAAGAAAACCATTGCTAAGACGTCAGAATAAGACAAAGAGGCCTGGGCCAAGAAACACTGCCATTGGACGACTGAAAACTGGAAAAAGGTATTATGGACTGATGAATCAACATTTTAAATCTTGGTCCACGCTATGCCAGAACTATCTTGTGAAAAAAGAACAAGCTGGTAAAGTTGAAAACATGGAGTGACCAGCACAGTCTCCAGACTTAAACCCCATTGAGCTGGTTTGGGATGAAATGGACAGAAGAGTGAAAGCAAAGCAACCCACAAGTGCCACACATTTATGGGAACTTCTGCAACAGACATGGGAAGAACTTTCTGAAGAATATTTGATGTCTATTGTAGAAAGAAGCCACGTGTGTGTTCAGCTGTTATATCTGCCAAAGGTGGCTACTTTGATGAGTCAACAGTTTAGAATACATTTTGGTCTATACATTGATTCCATAATTTCTTTTTTGACTCCATTGCTTATTTGTACTATGCTTTGACATCTGAGTGCAATGAGACATTAAACAGCATAATTTTCAGTAAAAACACTGGAAAAATTGGGGCGTTCTAAAACTTTTGACCGGTAGTGGATATATATATATGTTGCACCACTGCAGTTCAAATGTAACAGCCATTCAGTGTTGGTTTTTGGCCTTGCTGGTTACATGCAGAGATTCTCCAGCTTTTCCTGATGTTTTGGACTGTAGTCGATTAAATCCATCTATTCTCTGAAATTTTATGTTGAGAAATATCTCCAGCTGTTGGACTATGTGCCTATGCAGTTGTTGACAAAGTAGTGAACCTGGCTCCATCTTTGTGTGTGAAGGACTGAGCCTTTTGGGGATTCAATCATGACATTCACCTATTGCTAATGAACCTGTTCACCAACAGCTGTTTTTTCAGCATTCATCGACTTTCTCAGTCTTCTGTTGCCCCTGCCCCAGCTTTTTAGGAACAAGGCATCAAATTCAAAATGAGTGAGTGTTTTCATAATAAATGAAAAAAAATAAAAATAAAGTTTATCAGTTCCAATTATAAATATTTTGTCTTTGTGCTGCTCCTAACTGATTGTAGGTTAAACAGGATTTGAAAATTAATTCATTCTGTTTTTATTTACATTTTACACAAGGTCCCAGCTTCATTGGAATAGTCATAAATGTCAGTTCATCCACTGTTCCACAGTGAAAGTCAACCCTCAGTGGCAAAGCAATAATCTATTTGCGTCTTCCGTGCAGCTGCAAACAAAAACTCTGACAGTTGTCCTTTCTCCATGTTTTAAGTGCTCACCTCACACCCCAACCCACACTCTAAATGTGTTTGCTGTAGCTGAACCCTCCATGTGCCACAAGGTTTCCCAGCAGCCAACACAAAGACACAGAGAGAATTAGACCTCTCTCAGGAAATGCCAGTTGTTGCAGTAGAATTCTTTGTGCGGTTTTACACCTTTTGAAAGGATTAATGCATACCTCAGCTTTAAGCAGTCACCTCCATCCATCCACCACCCCTCACCCAGCGCAATCCATCCCTCCCACCCTGACAAAAATGTTTACTTGTTGGCCGTGACTACGAGAAAGAGGAAATCCTTGGAGCTATGAAAGCCCTGCTCTATTGTTGGCTCTTTAGAGATGTGATTTGTGTTTGCCTCGGGTAGAGCTGTAAGCATCGATGACAAAATGCCAGCTGTCAAATGCATGAAAGCAAACAGACAAAGTAAGAAAAAAATGTGTTTTACCTTCAGTGAGAGACCTGGATAGAAACCTTGATGCTACAAACTGAGAAAATCAGATATGAGAAGAATCACAAGCAAGCTGTGTGCAATTTAAGAGCCAATGTAAAAAGACTTTACTGTCCTGAAGCACTGTTACTCACTGCCCGCTGCTGTTTTCATTTACTGACAGAGATTTTCATTAAATACTTCTTAATCTAAATATTATAGGTCTCTTTTTCTCCAGTAAGTGAATGTGAAAGTGTTTACAGTCACTTTTATTTATGATCATTACTGTGCTTTAACATAAGAAAGTTTCTCTTTCAATTTTTAAATCTGGTACAGGAGTCAGGTGCTGTCTAAACTGTCTGAGGACAATGCTTCTTTAAAAGTCAAAGATACATTTTTTTTACTTAATGGAGAGTCACTAAAACTGTTCTGTAGTGGCAGACATGCTCACATGACATCCCTTCGACTAAAATCCCTGCCCCCATGGTGAAAATAAAAACACATCTAAAGTAAAATATCCATGTTCTACTTCCTGGATTTTCAAGAGAGGGTTATTTTTGTCAAAGCTGATGAATTTACAATTAGCAAAACTGATTACTGGGAAGAAAAGAAACAGACATGAATGATGTAAAAGCTACCCAGTCATAGAGGTGAGATTTTTATTCATGTGCTTCTCTTCTCACCATGGTACCAAAAAAGTAAGTCCATAAAAGTAGCTCTAATTAAATCATTTCAGGCCTTGGTTTGCTATCAGTAATCACAAAGAGTATTCATGGATACAGCTGAAGCTCACACAGCTTTTCCTGGACTGTGTCCAACTCTCCACATCACTTCTCTTTGGGTGTATATGGGTGGGACCCCCCCTTTTAAAGCAGCTCTTGGTTTTCTCTGGTCAGATGAAAGATTTTTACTTAGAATGCGTCAAGGAGTGGTCATATTATTTGGTCAACTTTTGCAATGTGGAACTTTTCATTTTCACTGACTGCGTGTAAACACCAAGGGGGAAATACACTGCAGCCGTCTGAGGTGCATCGCCGCTGCCGTGCATGTTGACTGCATTTGTCAACTCACACCGGCTGCACAGGGCTGACAGACAGTTGGTGTCGCGAGATCTAGGAGATCCCGTGCTCCTCATTTTATAGGTAAGTCTCTCTTCATTCATATTGGACTGTAAAAACTGTAAATCTCCTTAATCCTAGCGTTTCTCCGCTCATTCTGTCTTATTGTCCACGAAGTCAAGCTAAATAAAATCTAAGTTTGGCACAGTTTGTTTTATTTTGAACACGTCTCTTTTCGATAGTTTCCGGGCACTACTTCCTGTCCCGCGGGATCTTCCCTGCGCTGAATTTATGCATCACAGCTGCGTCGTCCTGCACATATAGGATTGCTGCGTATCACTTGCGTTTTGCCGGCGTTGGCACGCAGCCGAACACAGCCGCAACAGATGCAGTGTGAGTTGACACATTGACTTGAATGGATCCTAATTGAGTTTTTGCGGTGACGCAGTGGAGACGGAACGCAGTGTATTTTAGCCATAAGCGGGGGAAAACCTGGAAACGCTTCTGTCACGTTCAGCTCTGGGTGTGTGCAATAAGCCTCCGCTGTGCCAGGCACGAACGGAATAACAACAGCAGTTACCTACCCTTTTGTTCTTCTCCTGCTGGTAAATCTACTGACTTCTACCAAAACATGCATTTATTGCACTATTTCTACAATTAGAGAAGAAGTTTTTCATAGAAACTCCAGATGACCGGCTCAGCTCTCCTTCGGCCTCTGTACTGTTGATGTGTAAACAGCTCCTACAGTTATATGTTGGTCTGATATGAACTCATTATGATTGCTGTATAAAATAGATAAATAAATAAATAAATCTTTAGTATCAGCTAGTGTAAAAACTAAAGTGGCATAAGTGGTTTCCAAGCAATTTCCTGTGAAGTTTACTAATTGGGTTAGAGAGTGTATCCAGAATTTCTTTGTGATTTGTAACCAAACAGTTATTGTCACTGTACTTCTGTAGTCTTTCTGATGGAAGAACAATGTGCACCAACTTCGAGTTCTTCAAACCCATTGTGCTGTTTCTATTTTACACTGGATGGTGTTACCTGGTAGAGTTAATTTTTGACACTGAACAGTGTTGAGCACTGTCAACACTATTTGGTGTTGACTTTTAACTCCATGCAGTGTTAAGACAACTCTGGTTGAGTGTTAAATAATCAACACTTTTAAAAGTGTCAAATCAACACTTAAAAGAGTGGACACATATAGACACTTTTCTGGTGTTAAATCAACACTCTCAGTGTTCATTTCTCACTGGTAGATTGTTGTGTACCATGACTGAGGAGGACACACAATGGCTGTGAAACCCAAATGTCCTATTGGAGCGTGTATGTGCCTGAAAGGCTGGCTGGTCTTCACAGAGGATGACCATCTCAGTCCAAAGTGTAGACCAGCTGTCTGCACTCTAAGATGTGGCTGATGCTTGTCTTTGTTCAATAGCACCTTTTTAATGTCTCTGCCCAAGGTGTAGTCTGGTGTCTCCGCTCCAGCTTTTCCTTTTTTTTTTCCAAACACAACCAGGTACTAACCACAAAATATGTGTGCAACCGCACCTTTGAACTCCACCTGTTCTAATTCCTGAATCTGCCTGTCTTTTACCCCTCCTCTAGTTTTTCTATGCATGTAACTAAGTGAAAGAACATCCTGATGGGCAGATAGATATGTGATATGCTGCTCCACCATCAGTGAGTGTTCGTGCAGCGTGAGGGTGACATATTCCCTTTTTGAGGTTTAGTACAGAGCTGTAGGTTCAGCAAATGTTGGCCTGTTTCAAAGGAGATGCAAAAATGTGTTTGCACATCATGGCTCAGAGTTAAGTGTGGGGAAAGATAAGTCGTGTTCAATGAGTCATGGTACGGCCTTGTTGCTTTTATCTGTGCTTAAACTTACTGAATCTGAGTGGGCTTCAACAAAACCAGCTACAGAGGTATACCAGGTTCACAATGCTGTAATAAAGCTCGCACACACATACACACACACACACACACACACATATACACACACACACACACACACACACACACACACACCCTGTCCAACTCATAAACCTGTGAATTTCATAAACGCTCCAATCGGGAAGAATTTGGCCGGTGCTGTGCTGTTTCTCGTTAACAGTAAATAGCGTCACTGGGTCCTGGAGGTGAAATTACACTATATCATGGCTGAGAGCTCATTAAAAATGGATATGAGTGGTTG
>RPOG01004848.1:0-39129 GCA_008086565.1 Thalassoma bifasciatum
AACTTCTTTAGGAATCATGAAGGAGCATTTTAGGGCTGTATTTTGTCTTCATTCAGTCTGGTTCTGTGCCGTCAGGTTTAAATGTCATTAAAAACCCGTCGCTGACTTATTCCTTTGCCTCTTGTAAGTGATTTGTTCAGAGTCAGAAGCTGCAGAGACGACATTCTCTGACCAATGAGTGACCGGCAGTCCGTCCACAAGGGTAGAGCAGGTACTAAAAACTGGCGTCTGCCGCTCAGTACTGCGCTAATGGAAACACAACACAAACCGAGTAGAGGCGAGTAGAGTAGGGCTAAGATGGGTCAGTGGAAAAGGGCCATAATAAGATATTTTTAAACAGATATAAAACAAGCATTTGCTTATATGTGAGTTTTTACGGTGTAGTGTTGTGAAACTCTAATGCAACTAGTAGCAAAAAAAAAATTCAGTTGAATCTGGCTCATAATAAGTCTGATAAGATATCTTTACAAAAATAAGAAACATTTCTATATGATTTTTTTGCAGTGTAGTGTTGTGAAACAATGGAACTACAGGCAAAAAGTTTGGTTGTATCTGGTTTATACTATGTTTAAAAAGATATGTTTTAAAGAAATAAGAAACATTTGCTTATATTATAGGTTTTGCAGTGTAGTTGTGTGAATCTATAACGCAACTACTGGAAAAAAAAATTGGGTTGAATGTGGCTCATACAAAGTCTAAAACGATATTTTTACAGATATAAAACAAACATTTGCTTATATTTAAGGTTTTGCAGTTTTGTGGTGTGAAACACTCGCAACTTGTGGCAATTTCTTTGGTTAAATGTGGCTCATACTCAGTCTAATCAGATATTTTTGCATAAATAAGAGTGGCATTTTGCTTATATTTGAGGTTTTGCAGTGTAGTTTAGTAAAACAAAAATGCAATTAAAGGCTAAAAATGTTTCACTTGGCTTATACTAAGTTTAAAAAGGTATTTTTAAAGAAATAAGACAAAAATTTGCTTTAACTTGAGTTTTTTATAGTGTAGTGTTGTGAAACTACAACACAACTAGTGGCAAAAATGTGTTGGTTGAATGTGGCTCACACAAAGTGCAATATGATATTTTTAAGGAAATCTGACAAACATTGCTTATAATTGAGTTTTTGCAGAGTTGTGTTGTGAAACTATAACTGAAACCCCTCCTTTGTCAAAGCTCATTTCTCCTGTTTTAAACACCCCTTGGTTATTCTTAAGAACATGTTAGAACCGAGGAAATAAGCTTATTGACTTAAATAGCGGTTGCTTGGATAACCTGCTGCTGTGACTCCAGTTTTCTCACTTTGGGATCAATAAGGTCCATTGATCCATCAGGGGGAGACTCACAGACAGTTCAGGAGCTGCCAACTGTACCAGGAGAAATCTAGCAGACGTGATGACAATAATAATGAGAAGTCTTGCTCTGCTGACTCCATTAACACCCAGAGATAATTAACTCTAACCACATCAGACTCACAAACGAGCCACACACACACGAACAGAGCAAACAAGTGTCAGCGGCTGAATGTCACATCATGAATAATAGTTCAGTGAGAGACGCAGCACAGAATAAACCTGTTAACCTCTCTCACCCTGCTTTGATTGTTCACTTTAAATACAAAACATGAGTAAATAACATAGACCAGTGATTCCCAACCTGTGGTCTGCGGTCCCCCTAGTGGGCCGTGAAGGTATTGCAAATGGGCCGCCAAATCCAAAAACAGTCTGGTTCAAGTGGAGTGAAAATACAAGATACAAATAAACAGAATAATGTTTAAAATGTTAAAACTCAGCCATGTTTTAAAGGAAATTAACAATGTCCAGATATTCATATGTAAAAATAGTCCATTAACTGTACAACTCCTCACTCTATTGGCGCTTTTCTACTCTACAATTCCAGCTCTACTCTACTCGTCTCTACTGGGTTTGGTTATCTTTTCCTCTAGCCCGACTACAGACTCACGGTGGGCGTGGATCTTATAACACAGCTGCGCTAAAGTGCTGCGCTAAAGTGCGTGCATGTTCATCTATAACGCCACACAAACATCATTTTGTACTAACATATGTGCCACCGTGGTCTTTAAAGGAAAAAAAAGATTTCAAAAGATTTCATCAAAGTAATACAGCGGCTCAATGTGGGTCGTCATGACAACGGAGGTAAACAACAGCCTGGTGCTGCTGCACGCGGAGGAAAACGAAGGAGCTGCTTCCTGACATCAACTCTTCCCTGGATCCAGTGAGATCACTTTAATTTTTGATTTTTGGGCCTGGTATAGCAGAGATTTTTTGTTGATCAATCATTCTTCTTTGAACTGGTTTTCCTTTTTGGTTCCCTGTGGATTAATGGACTGATTGGTGCTTAAAGACTCTCGTGGCAGACAGATCGCTCCTGCACCGACCAACTTTGNGTACTTATAGGGTTGGAGTTAATCTGCGAAAACTTTTGAGACTAAAAAGTGGGAATTTGAAAAAGTTGGGAACCACTGGTCGATGGTGTGTTAACGAAGCTACGACTGTTAGCTACAGTCGGGGGCAGTGAGCATGTGCAGCCGCTGTCGCTGAGCCACAGAGGAGACGACAAGTTTGGATGCTGTTTGTAAACAGAGAAGTGAAATCTATCCAAATTTTCTGCAAACTTCACCTTTAAGATTTTGATCAGGAGTTAAATGAATGAACTGCAGTTTTAGGTATTTCCACAAAAGCTTCGTGTTATTTGAGGGGAAGTTTGCACTTTTTCCTGAATCAGAAAGTACTTTGACACCCTCTTCTGTTACGTCTCAAATTCTGCTTCACTTCTCATGAGTCTAAGGAAATTCCTGTTTACAAATCTTTTACATCTTTTCTTCACAGAGTAAAGTCAAATGCTCCAGGGTCGGATGATGCAACACAGAAATCCAACTCCGGAAAAGAATCCTGTGTTTGTGCACAGCGTGAAAACATGTCATGACATCAACTGCAATTCCGCAGTTCATTCATTCATCCTGTTTTGTCTGTTTTATTTTAAAATGTGCTTTTTCTCCTGTTAAAGAAACCCTCAAAACAAAGACTCAGAGGCGTTTGAAGTAATAATCTAAAAGATGAATTAGACGATTCTCAAGTTCTGTTTTGTATTTTTGATAAATAAAATAAACCTTTTAACAAACGCTGGCTCTCTAAACCATCAGAACCAGACTGAGGCTCTGTCCGTGGTGCTGAACGGAGACAAATTAGATTTTATAAAAGGTGTTTTTCAGCTTTGTCTAACTTATTTCATGCAAATATCTGACACTGTGGCAGTAAAGAGAGTTTATTTAGATCTTGCTTCAACTTTTACCTTGTTTCATAAGCTGTAAAAAAATTTTAAGTGTTCATAAAACCATCTTCTCTCCAGGAAATCTACGAGGTAGATAAGGTATCTGATGCTTCTTAGAGATACTGAGTTAGTTTGAGTCTCTCAGGGTTAAAAAGAGTTCAGACCGTCCCACCTAGAGTTTATAGAGCAGAAGTTTATGTGAGTGAGTTCTGCAGCAGCTGGAAGACACACAACATCTGTCAGGATTCATCCTCAGAGGATAATTCTTCAGACGCTGCAGCATTAACAGACTCGTTACTGAGATATTTCAGTCACTTAATTACTGAAAAGACTCTCGCAGTGGAACGATATAAATCTCCTGACCTTGATATGACAGTGAAATGTCTCATTTCTATCGTTTTTGACTGTTAAGCTTTGGAAACTCAAATAAACTCCATGTACTGTTTATGCAAACCTTTGTAGCACTCAATTTAATCCATGAAATGAATTTCACAAGCTTTGTTAAATTATAAGGTGATGAAAAGTGGTGAAATATTGAGTTAAATCAAGAGGAAACAATCAAATATTCTCAAATCTGCATTGAAAAATTCAAAGTGAGGTTCTCATCTAGGCTTATATAACTTATTACGGCAGAATGATTTGCACATTTCTGATATCTAAAGGGAGTGCCATATTAGAAAAATACAACTATCATTTGTAACTGCTGGCTTTTTTGATTCATATCGCAAATTTGATATCAGTTTCGATATTGAAGAAGAATTTTTGTGATGAAAAATTTCACAAAGTTAACTCTGTTTGCATTAATGGCATCTCAAAACAATAGAATATCATGAAAAAGTTTAATATGTCTCATTTCAGAGAGTGAAACCAAGATATTATGAAGACTCATTATACATAGAGTGAATTATTTAAAGCCTTTGTTTCTTGCAATGTCCATGATAATGGTTTACAGATAAAGAAAACCCAATATTCAGTGTCTCAGAAAATTAGAATATTATGTAAGATCAGTTAAAGAAAGATATTTTTCTGTTTATCAAGTTAATTTCCTTGCACCAAGTACCATTTTTTTCTACTTCTGACTGCATTTTACCCATAAAAGTCACTTTTTATTCACTTTTGGACTATTTCTTTGCAACTTTCTGGCTATTTTCCAAGTTTGCTCCCAATTTTCAACCATTTTTTCTGCTTTTTGGCCATTTTTGCCACCATAAACTAATTTTTATTGCTACTTCTTGCTGTGTTTGCCACTTTTTACCACTTATATTGTTTGTCTTGCAAAGGTATTTTTCAACAATTGGGCTCTATGGTTAAGTAACACTAGTGTGGAGCATAAAACATTTACACTCATAAAAAGAAAAGGTGTTTGATGAACTGAATCTATTGAATCAACTGGTTCCATTTGAAATAGTTAAGCTCATTATACATAGAGTGAATTATTTAAAGCCTTTGTTTCTTTCAATGTCTATGATTATGGTTTAAAGATAATGAAAACCCAATATTCAGTGTCTCAGAAAATAAGAATATTAAGTCAAATCAATTAAGAAAGAATAATTTTCTGATTATCAAGTTAATTTCCTTGCACCAAATACCACTTTTTTTCTACTTGTGACTGCATTTTACCCATAAAAGTAACTTTTTACTCACTTTTGGACTATTTCTTTACAACTTTCTGACTATTTTCCAAATTTGCTCCCAATTGTCACCCATTTTGTTGCTTTTTGACCATTTTTGCCACCATAAACTAATTTTTATTGCTACTTCTTGCTGTGTTTGCCACTTTTTACCACCTATTTTGCCCATTTTGACTGCATTTTACCCATTAAAGTCACTTTTTACTCACTTTTGGACTATTTTCTGCAACTTAATGACAACTTTCCCAGTTCGCTCCCAATTTTTACCCATTTTGCTGCTTTATGACTATTTTTGCCACCATAAACTAACTTTTTGCCACTTTTTATCACTTATATTGTTTTTCTTGCTTAAGTTGAGTAACACCAGTGTAGAACATAAAACATTTACACTCAATAAAGTAAAGAAAAGTTGACTTTAAACAAATATTTTGAGTCAACTGGTTCTGTTTCAGTGAATTAAGTTAGTTGAAGAATAATTTTGATTTCAACTTAGATGACCCTAGAACTATTGCTTTCAACCGACCCAGTACATTTACATGAAACCAGTTGACATAATAGATTTAGATAGAGTTAATGCTTTATTTTTTTGAGTGTAGATCAAATAATTGTATCAGAAATTCTGACACATTTCAGGTTTAGGAAAAATTGCACTGTCTGGGATTGAAATGTTGCTGCAGATCATATTGTAGTTTAATTTAATTTGATAATAATTGCCCAGCTCTACAACTTATGTTTTGTTTTCAGTCATATTTTTGAGCTTTTATACCTTGAATCAGAGAGGATATGGGGGGATAATGAGGGAAACGTTGCCATGACGTCCAGGCAAGAAACCACAAACGGTTCTGTACATGGGGTGCACGTGCATGACGTAAAAACCAAGACCAAACCAGCACGCTGTGTGTTCTCCTTTAGTGAAAAATAAACAAATTCGTTCAGTTGTGTTGAGAAAAAGTGTTTCACGCTCATATTCTTTCCCTCACATTCAGGAAATGAGATGCTTCTTTAGTAGATGAGTATAATAAAATGTTCTCTCCAGGAGAAGAACATGAAAAATGTTCCTGCAGTAAAAAAACAAATACTGATAAGTGCCCATTAGATGAATTTTCAGGGAATTAAATGTTCTAAAGCTCCTCTTGGATGCTCTTCTTGGAGATATAATGTAAAACAGTAATGTCTGGATAAGCCTCTTTAAGATGCGTAATGTTTTTGAGGGTGGACAGGATGAAGTGAAGGACAAAAGAGGGAGAATTCAGACAAAGAGCTGCTATATTTACGCCTTAAAGTTCACCCACCTGCAGCCTCTCCATCATCCCTCCCCGGAGGTCAGAGCACATCAGAGCGAGTGGCTAACAGCTCGTAAGTGGAGGTGTAGTGTCTGCACGGAGGATGATGTGCAGGTGATGCTCACGCCCACGCCGCGTTGAGCTAATGGCCTCCCTCTGCAGCTGCGCGTCCGCCGGATCCTCTCCTGACAAAACGCCGATGCTGTCCGATAAACGCTGGCTGTCAGCTGCACAGGAGAGGAAGGGGGGGAGAGGAAATACAGAGTGTGAAAACACAGCTGCGGTGGCTGTTCAGTTGGTGAAAATCACATCAAACTTTGACAGAAACACACATTCAGGTGAGACCTCACTTATTTCCTTCTGTGTCTGATAATAACCCACATTTTCAATCTTTTCAGCATCTGAAAAAATACTGAGACGAACCAAAATCTGTGTCAAAGTGTTGCTATTTTGAATCAGCACCATATAAACTTTACACACTGCCTGGACAAAAAAAAAAAAGTGTAATATTTCCTTCCATCATGAATTGAGTATTTCATCACATGTATTTCTTTATTCTATGAAACCTGTGTTATTTGAACACATCTTTAAACTATTAAAATATAACATGTTTTTTTGTGTTTTGGTTCCTCAAACCCCCAAAATGTCAGGTGGTGCAACCGTCCTGACAAGTATCCACAGTAATTAAACTCTAAAAATTGAATGTCAGTTATTGTAAAGGGAAATTAAAAATACAGTGGCATTATTTTATGCTGGAACCTTTTTAAATAAAACATTCTTTGCAAATAAAAAGAATTTTTAAGCTGTTGAGAAATGTAAAAAACGTTTGTCCAGTAATTTTCACCTTGTCAAATGTCAGGGTGGTGCAACCGTAACATTAGACTTTTATTTTAAAGTGAAGAGAATAAAACAGGAAACAGGAAACTGCATCAGCCAGAGGAGCCCAAATGACATTTGTGACCAAGTGGAAAAGTTTGTAGATTTCTCTGAAATACTGATAAAAAATGTTTTTTCACTTCATTGGTGACTGGAACAATTTCCATGTCAGGTGGTACAACCAATGTAATAATGTGAAATGTTATTTTAACATCAAATTATTTATCTTATTCACAAATAAAAGACATGAAACACACAAAATGAAAATGTATGAGTCACTACAGACACTTGAGAGATACTTGCCAATAATTTCACACAGAAAAAATAACAGGAACATATAAATATATTTTCATATATTTGGTTGCGCCACCTGACATTTTTGGGTGCTCAAATTAAAAATACTAAAAAATAATGAACCTAAAATCTTTGAAATGTTGGTCACCTACTGAAATCTGTTAGAAAACACAATTCTTCTCTCAGAAATATGTTTTATCCATTTTCAAAGAACTTTTTAAAAATACGATTTTAGACCCTCTTTTTGTCATTGACCCATCTACCATAACATGTATCCCCGCTCTATAATCTCCAAATGATGTGCGAACACCATGTGGTTTATTTTGTAGTCATTTCTGATTATCTACAGGAAAACTTAAGAATTAGGGCTAATTTTATCAAACAGCAAAAGTTATAGGGGGATAACTTTTCTGGCAGGTGCAGTTTCATTGGCTGAAATTATTTGTATCCCTGTATGACTTTTGCTGTAGCCGCTCACCTGAAGAAACGAGATGCCACACACTAGGGGGAGTCTCCTGCAGAGAAACTTGTCCAGTCCCAGCTCAAGCTGCACTGCAACGAGTTGAATAAATTGTCATCCATGCGCCCAGAGTGCACACCACAACTTACAAAAAAAACATGAGAGAACATTACCAAGATCGAGGCACCCACAGCGAGGAGATCTGCAGAATCACTAAGCAGCAAAGAGGAGGAGCAATTAGAAACACCTGTGCTTAAAGATGTGTCTGCATGCTGCACTCACTGCAGGGTAAGTCGGGCGTAGTGTCCACAGTGGCCCCTAAAGACCAGGGGGAATAAATATTTCAAAAGTGCAAAATAAATTTCACAGTCAGTAACAAAAGTAAATTTGTCTGAACAAAAATACATTTTATCAAATAAAAATTAATTTCCCCAAATTGCAAAATAAATTTCATTGGTCGCAAAATAATTTCACGGATCAAAAAAAAATGTAATTGATTGCAAAATAAATTTCACAGAACACAAAATACATTTTATGGGTCACAAAATAAATTTCATGGGATGCAAAATTAGTTAAATCTATGACCAGTGGGAATAAATTTTTCAAAAGCGCAATTTAAATTTCACAGGCAGGAACAAAAATAAATTTGTCAGACCAAAATTACATTTCATCGGACTAAAATTAATTTTCCCAGATTGCAAAATAAATTTAATAGAACACAAAATAAATTCATGGGATGCAAATTGAATTAAATTTATTCTGTGACCCTTGAAATTTATCTTGTGTTACGGTAAATGTATTTTGTGTTTAGTGAAATTTTGTATGGGTATCGTTTTGTAATGTAATATATGAGTATTCTACTACAGCCAAATCTAAATTGAGATATATTTATTAAACTGTATGAAGTTGTGACAAATTCCATCCTATTCACTCCTAACAGAGTGGATTTTATCTCATTGTATCCATTTGTATTGTAAAGTTGGTTTAAAGAAGCATAATTTCCAAATGTATCACAACATAATGCAATAACATGTAACTTTTTTGTACCAATTTATTCCATCAAATCATATTTATTATAATGTAAAATAACATATTGTAGTTTTCTGTCATATATTTTTAAATAGAATATACTGTAATATAGTGTATCATATCATTGTGTGATGGGTTTTTTAAAAATATAATGTTGTTACATCGTTTTGTATCATATAGTCTGTTTATATAATGTGGCATATTCTTATGTGATGTGACAAAGTATTTTGTAACTTGCTGCAATGTATCCATAACAATTCATAACATACTTAATGTATTTGAGTTTTAGTGCATGTGTTTTAATGTATTGTAGTTAATTTTATAACTAGCTTTTGTTTTGTTTTTTAATGCATTTTAATCATCGTATCACCTGCCTCAGAGACCAGGGTTGAAAATGAGCTAACTTGGCGAAACTAACCTAAGCTGCTGTCCTGAAAATAAAGATTTTATTTGTCCTTTTCTAACATGGAAAAGGGAAAACCTCTCAAAGCACCTGAGATGCTCCTGGAAGAGGAAGTTAGGGGGGTTTCCTCACTTTTCCTCTGTAAATAAAACTAATTCCTCAGAACAATGGAGATGTTTTAGTGTTTCTGAGGCTTGAACAAAAAAGTCAGCAGCACTTTAAACTGCTCTTGTTATTGCAAAGTTTCAAGAAGTTACACCAGGGAGTGTTTGGCAATAAGAGAGTAGATTATTTACATGACTGACTATAAAATAAGGGAAATATCCAGTAAATCTCAGTCAGTTGTAGAATAAAAAGTGTTTTCACCGTCCTTCCTGTTGTTCTTCCGCTTTTTTTTTTTTTTTTTTTAATCATGTTGTGTTGGCATTTGTTTTATTGATCTGTGAAATGCTTGTAAAAGCATCAGCCAGGATGGGAACCAGATAATACTCGGGCTGCACTGGAAGGAGATAACGCAGCAATAAAATGTAATGGCAGGAAAAACATAATGGGGGCAAAGGGACTGAGTGGGACACAGCGTGACTCTGTGTGCAGCTACAGACACTGAAACATGCTGCTGCCACAGCCAGAGCCTGTTATTTATAAACCTTACGCTGGAAAGAAAAACAGAGTATATATCGAGTATAAACTGACAGGGCTTAGAAATGTGTCTGTGGCCTTATACGCATTGATTCTGTTGTTATTTTCATGCAGTCATTACTTGCTGGGGTGGCATCTTTACAGCCTGGATAGTGGCTACTGCAGCTATCTTCCTGTTATCTATGTTTGTATCTGAGTGTTGGGTAATATTCAAATGAGCAGCCACTTTGTTGGTACTTTTCCATATCACATTTCAACTTATTAAGACAAACAACTATGTTTTGATAATTTGGCGCCAATGAACCCGGGATTTTTGTCTCTTTCAGGGTTTGCAAAGTGGTGGCATTGGTATTATTTTACATATGGGTCAATGACGTGACGTCCCTTTTTTTGTGTCCTAGTGCAATATTTCCTTCCATCATGAATTGAGTATTTCATCACATGTATTTCTTTATTCTATGAAACCTGAGTTATTTGAACACATCTTTAAACTATTAAAATATAACATGTTTTTCTGTGTTTTGGTTCCTCAAACCCCCAAAATGTCAGGTGGTGCAACCGTCCTGACAAGTATCCACAGTAATTAAACTCTAAAAATTGAATGTCAGTTATTGTAAATGGAAATTAAAAATACAGTGGCATTATTTTATGCTTGAACCTTTTTAAATAAAACATTCTTTGCAAATAAAAAGAATTTTAAAGCTGTTGAGAAATTTAAAAAACTTTTGTCCCGTAATTTTCACCTTGTCAAATGTCAGGGTGGTGCAACCGTAACATTAGACTTTTATTTTAAAGTGAAGAGAATAAAACAGGAAACAGGAAACTGCATCAGCCAGAGGAGCCCAAATGACATTTGTGACCAAGTGGAAAAGTTTGTAGATTTCTCTGAAATACTGATAAAAAAGGTTTTTTCACTTCATTGGTGACTGGAACAATTTCCATGTCAGGTGGTACAACCAATGTAATAATGTGAAATGTTATTTTAACATCAAATTATTTATCTTATTCACAAAGCTGTGCAGAATTATCTTCAAAAACATCATAGTTGGAGTTCCACAGGGCTCTATGCTTGGTCCACCTATGTTGGGTTTACGCAAAAATGGTTTAATACACCCAAAAAATCATATAGCAGCTTTGATTTTCACCACTCAAACTGCAAATCACAGTTTAATGTAGTATTAGGTACATTTGGTAGGTGCTAAGGTGTTGTACTTTTAATTCATGTGTACGTATCACCACAATATGTACATATTTAGTGTTTTAGTATTTTTTTTATTTATTTCAATTTTCCTAAATTGCAGACTCTTGGAGAATTCCTATTTTCTAGACTGTTCGTTCATGTACAAATGGCGAATAAAAATCTTCAACATTGAATTTGACGTGACATTTTTCATCAAAGTTCAACAGTTCTTGTTATTTAATTAACTTCAACCTTTATCGAGGAAATTTATTTTGTTGCTTTCCGTGTGCATTAGTCCCTACTTACATTTTCTTTCGTTTATTATATTTTCAGTTGAGTCAAGCTTTGAATCGCATTAGATTAGAATGAAAGGTGCAACGTAAATCAAAGTCGATGGATTTATTATTTCATATTATGTGATATTTATGTTTTTACTTGACTTTATAATTCATGTTTGAGGCATTTTGCAACAGGCTGCATTGATTTATGCAATGTTAGTCTTTTATTGTGGTTGTTGATTGTACAAACAGATGAAAACTAGGGTGACCATACGTCCTCTTTTGCCCGGACTTGTCCTCTTTTAAGAGCCTGTCCGGTCGGGGTTTATAAAATCCTTCAAATGTCCAGGTTTTTGATCTGGCCTAGCTTGAGCGCGTCACAGAACAGTGTATTTATCATTCACGTTGAATGGTTCCATTAGAAACACGCTCTGAGAGGTGGAGTTTGAGCCGAACCCCGGAACATGTATTAATTCATTAAAAAATGAAAAAGAGGCGCTCCACACTCACTCACTCACTCGCAGGCTGACAGGCAGGTAGGCACACTGCCAGAGAACACTCCAACAGAAAGAAAATGCCGAAACGCAAATGTCATTTCACTGATGACATGCGAAAAAAGTTCCCCTGTTTTCGTCCGGGTCGTGACAAATGGGAGGCAGAATGTACAGTCTGCAAAGCTGGAACTTATGTCTCTGTGGCTAATAATGGTTCCAACGATCTGCAAGCCCATATCACCACAACAAAACATTGAAGAATAGGCTACCTCTCTTTTTTCTTTTTGTTTAATATTTTGAGGCATTGTTTCTATTTTTACGTAATTGATAATTGGGAGGTTATTTTGAAGAATGGTTCTCTACCTCACTTTCCCAAACTAAACTGTAAGTGTCAGACTTAAGAGAGGTGATTATTTCTTATTTTGTTAAACATCTGAATACTTGTGTTGCTACAGAACTGTTTTGGGCTATTTCTCAGTATATCCAGGTAAAGTGTTCTTTTCTGGGGAATTCAGAATATTTGTTTAACTGAGTTAGAAGCACAGAAAGCCCCCTGACCCATGCAAAACCCCTAAAAATGTGTGTGTGTGTGTGTGTGTGTGTGTGAGTTCTCTTTTCAGAGAAACAGAATATGGTCACCCTATGAAAACTAAAGAATGAGGCAGTTGGAAAAAAAAATCTGTCCATAGTTTGTTCAATTAATTTAACTATAAACACAGATTTCCTCGACCATTCTTTGCCTTTCCAATAAATCAGAAATTGTTTCTGTCTTCTTCTAGCACCACACCCCCTCTCTCTTTCCCTTTTCCTCTCTCTCTCTCTCTCTCTCTTTTTCCTTCCTTCCTCCTTTGTTGACGTCTCCCACTTCTCTCCCTTCTCTCCGCCCAGACTCACCGTATTCAGTCCGGAGAGTCGGTGCAACAGTGCGGACTAACAGGAGCAACAACCACGGTCCGGCTCACGTTTTCATCAACCTGTGGGGGAAATTACAGAAAGTGAATGCAGTTGTACAGAAAGAATCTATGCTGAATTTTCCAATCGGACTTTACCTGCCGGATTTAAACGTTTCATTGACATTAATTTGGAAACTACCGAACACCTTGACGTTTTTGGGGACGTTGCATTTTCACTCAGTCCTGATAATGTGGATTAAACATACAATTTCGACGCCTTTTTATCGTTTTTAAATCAGTTTTGAACCACGATAAGGTGGTTCAGTAAGTTTCATAGCTCACTACAAATTTTCACGAAGCGTTTCTTAACCGTTAAACATGTCAAGTTAGTTTAACACTGTTTTTAAAGCTTTAACTTACTTTTCTCGATCCCGAATCTGCTGCGAAATTAACTTCAAACACTCGAGTATTTTTTAAAACATCACTCGACATTAAATTGTGTCGTTTTTTGGACATTTTCTTGCTCTGAATGAGTTAAATAAACGCCTTTTTTCGGTCGCTACCATAGTAACAAATTGCCGCCCTTTGCCCACCTGCCGCTCGTGAGGGCACGCGCCGGGTATGTTTTCGCGGGCATGGGTACAGCATCCCATTTAGGACCAAAAACCTGCAAACGACATGAAAAAGACACCAGAAAACCACTAAGGTAAGCTTCAAACAAAATAAAATCAATTCCATTTCAGTCTAAGAGGAAGTATTGATTAACATTTGAGAGGATAATTGACGTTTTAGTTGTTAAAGAGTCTCTTTCTTCAGGGCATCGACACCTGTAAGTACCATTCATTACAATGATGCTGGTGACTTAGTAGTAGTGGTTTATTGTTGTCAGCAAAAACTGATGACTCACAGGTTAAGAGGTTATCAGTATGGAAGCCTCGACCCCTAAAAAAAAGTGATATGTGGGTTGGCTGGTTTGCAAAAATAATATAATTGCAATTATTTTCCCCTATAACCCAATTGCAATGAATTTGTGATTAGTCTTAGGGTTCATTATCTTGTGTGTCATCATCACTCTTTATTAAAAAGTGCTCCAAATGCAAGACAAAACTGAGCATAAACAACTTGAGAAAGCTATTTTGGTTCATGTGGCATATTTGATGAGCATTGTTTCAAGCTTTTAATTCTTGGAATGTTAATTATTATGGTTTGCAGACAATGAAACCCCAAGATTCAGTATCTCATGGAACTGGATTATTACATAAGATCAATAAAAATGGACAAATCTACACAGAAATGTCAAGTTTCTGAAAGTATGTTCATGTCCATGTGCCCAATATTAGTCACTTTTCACTCTTTTCTTTGCCACTTTTGACCAGTTTTTGCTTCTTCTTGACTGTTTTTGCCACCTCAAACCTATTGTTCTTGCTACTTCTTGCTTTTTTTTTGCCACTTTTCACCACTTACATTGTTGTTCTTGCAAAGGTATTTTTTTTTAACAATGCGGCTCCTTGGTTGAGCAAGGTTGAGTAACACTGGTGTAGTGTTCTGACACATTTATTGCTCTGTCTGTGATAAGAATATTGTAGCAAACCATTTTACAACTCAATCTAATTTGCAATTATTTGCCCAGCCCTAGTGTTGTGTTGTAGTTATCTTTTGAGTTCAACTTACTTTTTTGTTTTGTTGGACAATGTTTGCTGCCTTGTGGAAACATGTTGAATTTAGAAGCTGCAAAACTCTAAAATGGTCAAATTAGTTAACCCAAAGCTCCTTTTGTTTTGATAACCCTATGATTATGGATGATATAGACCTTTTCAGCCTGCAAACCCCAAAATTAGTGCCATTAGACCAGCGATTCCCAACCTGTGGGCCGTGGCCCCCTGGTGGGCCGCGAAGGTATAGCAAGTGGGCCGCAAAATCATTTCCAAACAAGTATTTTATTGGACTGTAATTATATAAAGATACAAGGTACAAATAGAAAAATTAAGATACAAATACAAATAACAACATTCAAAATGTTTAACTCAGTTAAGTTTTAAAGGAAATTAAAACAGTTCTGATTTTAATATATGAAAAAAAGTCCCCTAAGAAGGCATGTTATTCCTCTATAGATAGCATGACCTGGAAAATATAACGACAACCTGAAATGTCATTGAAAAAAAATGTAATAAATCCCAAATTTCCAAAAAATGTCAAAACTGTAACCGGAGCGCTGAGCCTGAAATGTAACGAAAAAGCATAAAGTAAAACCCAAAATATAATAATTGCACCAGAATGTAACAAGTTGTGATAATTTGGGCAAACATTTACTACATTTTTGGCTTAACATCTGTTTCATTATCTACCAGATATCACATTTTGGGTTTTATTACATTTTTTTAAATTGTATTTTGGGTCATTGTTATAAATGGGGTTCTAAAAAAAAAAGTATATAGCGGTATGTATTGGGTTGGAGGTGGGCCTCAAATATTTTTGAGCTTTAAAAGTGGGCCCTGATTTGGAAAAGGTTGGGAACCACTCCATTAGACATTAAGATTTGCAGGTATTAGTGTGTTTCCCAAACAACAGGTGTTGTCATAATTATGGTTTACTTCTCTCGGGGTCTTGCGGCAATGATGAAAAGTTGAAAAATCAGATGTATCATTTTCCATTTGCCTGGTTTTATGGAAAATGTAGCCCCTATTTTTTGGTTTCATTATTATGTATTTTTTAACTTACAGTTTATATTAAATTAAATTCATCCATGTAATATCATACTGTGATGCAGCATTACATCCATAACAAGGTCTTGAGCACAGATTTTCATTTACATAATAGTCTATGGTCAGCAGGGGGAAACAGAAAACCCTATGCACATACTTATATAGATATATAAACACACATATACATACATAAACATGTATGTTAACATGTTATGTTAACAATATTCTGTTGTGAATAGTTTTAGATTTTGGAAAGCATTGCACAACCCTTTTATCAATATCGTGTGCTCCAATTGGGAAATCTAACTTTTCAGCATGTCATAAGGCAGTAAATCTACCTTCGCTGCCCTGAGAGTGTGATTAAATCTGTCATTTTAAAGGTGGAGTTCCAGTATTTTTAATATTTTATGACAGGATGAAAACCTGCTTCCACCTATCCGTGATGTTCTTGAGGTCAGGCTTTTTCAGGACAGAGAAAGAAATCACTCATAGCTTTTCGTGTGAAACCCTATGATGTGGGAAGGGCTGACAGCAAACTGTCCTCTCATTTTCCTGCTTCGGGGAGTTTTCCTCCCACGGTTCAGTGCGGCCCAAGGCCACTCAGGACTGACATGGACTAAATAACTACAGGGATCCCAACCATGACCAATCGTTGTGTAAGATAGAATAACAAGACTTCATCAATGTTGCATGTTTTCTTAATGTCTCCCTTGTGTGCGTACACAGTTTCTGGGATAAATAGTTGAGTCGTGGTGGAAGTGGACGACCTGCTGGGGGAAAATGGCGTGTTGGAAGGAGGGTTGTACTTTCCTGCTGGTTCTGCTGGTTCTGCTCGACTGGCATCCGGTCTCTGGACGTCTCACTCGACATCGCAGTTCGAGAAAAGCTCGGGCACATTACGAACACCGCCCGCAGAAGAACATCACGCTCGCTGTCATTTTACCTCAAAGCAACACGAACTACCCGTGGGCTTGGCCTCGCGTCGGTCCTGCCGTCGAGCGGGCTGTCAGGACCGTCAACGCCGACCCCACCCTGCTCCCCGACCACCATCTTGTCTATGTGTACAAAAACAGTGAAAACAACCACAGCATCTGCTCCGAGTCCATCGCCCCGCTCATGGCTGTGGACCTGAAATTCGCCTACGACCCCTGGGCGTTCATCGGGCCCGGCTGCTCCTACACGGCCTCGCCTGTTGGCCTCTTCACCACCCATTGGGACGTCCCAATGGTCACCGCAGGCGCCCCAGCTGTAGCCTTTTACGGCGGAGTTTATCCATCTATCACCAACACTGGCCCCACCCACAAGAAGCTCGGGAAGTTCGCTCTGCAGATCTGCGAGGAGTTTGGGTGGCGGGAGCACGTGATGCTCATGTTCAACGACAACAAGGAGGACGACCGGCCGTGTTACTTTGCAGTGGAGGGTTTGTACACGGAGCTGAAGAGTATCAACATCACCCTCGTCGACAGAGTGTTTGAAGAGAACAAGCCGCCGATCAACTACTCCGAGATCCTGTCTGAGGTCCAGAACGACGGCCGAGGTGAGCTGAAACCTTTTTTCTGATGTTGACTAGGGCTGAACGATTTATCGAAATCGCAGTTTCACACATCGTGATCATGTGATCGCCAAAGCTGCGATTGTTTTCCTGCTCCTGACTGACCCAGGATCTGTTGTATCAGCTGTTTCACACACACCTGTCTCGAGTGTAAGAAAGTTGGGAAAAATCCTTTTTTCCTTGTGATTGTTGAATTTGGTTTTTAGCTGTTTTGTATTTTATTTAACTTAACACAACTAAGAATATACATCATTCTTAAAAGTTAAGAGTCAAAGATAGCTCTTTTTTTTCTTCAGTTTTTATTACTAAAAATACAATTTAAAAAACTTTGGTTTAGAAATAACAGGAATAGGTGTTAGACTCTGGGTTTTGATAGAAGTCAAAATTTGACTGTTTATCTAAAAATCTTCTTCGTTTTACGATAGTTTACAGCTGCCGTTCGTGAGTAGTTTTTACTGGGGATATAAGAAACTTATGGAAAGAGTCAAAAGGAGACTAAACCTTCTAAAGAAGAAAAAATAAATATTTTTATTTCTCTTTTTTACTTGGCTCCACTGGAAATTCTCTACTGCGCAGACTCTGGCTGCACAATGGCGGCTAGAGAAACGGGGTTTTTTGGCTTCAAAATCGTAGAACGGTGACAGGCAGAAGCACGCTGTCCATTCTATATACAGTCATTGTTGTATATATATTGAAAGTTTCTTTGCTAATTGCAGAAATAGTGCAGTTGATGCACATCAGCAGATGCAGCAGCACAAGCTCAACATGGTAGTTCGCCATTATCATCGTTGTTGTACCAGTTCCTGCATGACCATGCTACAATGAAAGTGAAATATGCATGCACAAAGCGGAATGTGATATCAGCGTTTCCACTGAAAACTCCAGCTTGCTGTTTACATGGCAACGGTGAAACAGTGTTCCAGAAAAATTCCACTCGGGAGGCCATTCTGAAAAGCTCCAGTTTAAGGTCAGTTAAAACAATTCTACAATTTCATTTAGCAGACGCTTTTATCCAAAGTGACATACAATAGTGGTGAGCAAGTTGTTTTTGTAGGGTTTTGTGTCTTGCTCAAGGACATTTCGGCATGTGACTGACCCTCCGATTGAGAGTCGCCACAGCCGCCTGTTTTTGCGTGAATGACAGGCCGGGAAATTGTCCAAAATTTCTGAAAGGAACAAAAAAGGGAATCTGCTCTCCTCAGATCCTGTGAGTTTTTATTTTGAGCCCAAATGCTGAATATGGAGCTCATCCACCTGAAGAATGGGTTTATAATTAGCGTGATTGAACACACCTGTGCTTTCCTGATGTGACATGTACTCATGCAGACTCGATCAGCTCCAATCATGGAGGAGAAATGTGTTTTTTTACAGCAGACACTGAGAATAAACAGCAGGGTAAATTGCGTTCACAGCTCTTTCTGCTTTTGCATCGTTGGCTGTGATTGGACGCGGTGCTGATGGGAAACATGGGGTGAGAGAGGGGCAGATAAATACACTGGGATGTTTGATGGTTGTATTTGTGAAAACTGAGCCGCTGAGGAAGGTTTGTCTGGACCCAGTCTGATGGCTTTGACGTCTACGGGCCTCTAATGGGTTTTTAAGGCCACTTAATTAAGGCAAAAGTCATAATTATGGTTCTTTGTCAAGGATGTAATCATGCACTCAGCTCAGGATATGATGCAATTCATGAAGCTGCTCCATGTTTTCATGATTTGCTTTTTGAGAGTGTGAGTAATGCTGATAATGTTCAGGCTTTAGAGAAGAAATTGGCTCATAAAACTGTGATTTGTGAGGCTTTAATTTCCTCTTTTTACTGCCTCATGCCTACTTCAGTCTTTTCAGCTGCAGGAGCAAATAAAAACATCTTGAAACAGCTGATGGTTGTAAATGCATAGAAAAAAGCAGCACAGAAAGTAAGAACGGTAGATTATTTCTTTCTTTATTTGCATTTTTGGGATGAGCTGCAGAGCTGAGTTTATAGGTTTCGCCAATAAAAAAATGCCAAATCTCTTCTGCTTATGCCAAACAGCTTATTCTACCATCGACTCTCATTTGGTGGATTGAGAAAGTAAAGTCTAAAGAAAGAAAACATATCTGCAATTGAAGGATAGAAGGATAGAAACTGTTTTAAACTGTATTTTTTTTAAAGAAAAACCAATTTGTTATGTCTTTTAACAACAAATTCTAGTTTGAGACAAACATTTAAGCAGATTCATGCCTGTTAGTCCTTACAGTCGGGGTTCACTTTAATCTCAAAGGAGATCTTTTGTACCGTTTTCCTTTTCCACACCAGGTGGACTTTGAGTTAGTCTTGCGTTTTTTTGGTAGAATCAGCAGATGAATGAGGGAATTAAAACTCCACTCCACCTTTTCAAACCCAGAGGCCATTTTATTATTTGTTTTATTGAGGTGTGTTTTTCTCTCGTTCGTTTCCTTGTCTTGGATCATTGTCCTTAAATGGAGCAGTAATGCACATTTCTCTGTGCCTTTAGTTTAACAGCTTCTTAAGTAAAACTTCAAGTGGAAAATCCTGAATCAGAGTTGTCTTGAGAAACTGTTATTTATCTGCTAAGCAAAACCAACTCGAGAAGAAAATCGTTAAGAATTAAAACTAATACTGTTGATACTCTGAACTATATCTAATCGATTCCTAACAGGAGCCATTTGTTGATACACATCCCAGAGCCAAAATCGAGTTGTTTTTACCTCCAGACTGTTTGTTTTGCCCGTGCTGTGTGGTTACAACATCTTGAAGTTGAGCTTTTCCCTCGTGGTTTGAGAAATGCAGCAAAGGAAAGTTTCAGAATTGGATCAGAATTACTTTATTTACCCAGCAGTAACAGTCTGTCCTCAACATGTGCACACACCATTAGACATAAAACTTCTTTTCTTTATTCTCATAACAGACTGTAAACACGTCTGCAGCAGGTTTTGTTTGCATTGGGGAAAAACTGACTCCTGTGTTCAGTCGTATTTAACATTTAGAGGTAAGTGCAAGTTCGTTTATCATTGATTTGATCCTTTTTCATCAGTTCGTCAATGCTGAGAACACTTAAGAGTGACTTTGTGCTATAATTGAGCCGATTACTCGTCTGCATGTGCCGTTATTGACAAGTGGGAATTGACTGCGTGTAAATGGAGCCAGTTTTCCCTCAGCTTTCAAGGTTTCTCATTACGGTTAAATCACTGCAGGAGAAAGATTTCTTCAGCTCTCGCTAACGATGTGAAAAGGAAGGAGTTGTCTCTTCACCGTCCTCTCAAAGCAACGACTCCAGAAGAGTTATGTGTTATAATTAGACGCTTGTTTCTTTGTTAGCAGCAGGTTCATCGTAAAAAATCAAATTAAGTTTCTCATCCCTGCTGAGTCGAGGCGGCGGCAATCGGCCTCTGATAAAATGATGAATAATATTAGTAATCAAAGAGCAGAGAGATGTAATGTGAGCGCGGCGGGAGATGAGGGGTCAAAGTCCAGCAGTTACACGTCTAATAAATCTTTAATCACTGCCATATAGATAACAGGATGTGATGTTTATCATGAGCAGATGCAGTTATTCAAATCAAAGACAGAAAGAGCTATGATATAAATTAACAGGTTTAATTTTCACTGTAAGTTTCTCCAAACTCAACCTATAAGTTTTTCATCTGCGTCTGGATGGTCACAGATTTAGAGCCTGTGTGTTTTATGATCCATTTGTTGTCCGTTATTCTATGTTGTGAACAGATATGAACAAATATAAGCATTTGGATTTCCTGATTCTCAATTCTGGCCTCATTTGAAAGATTAAAGTCTCTAGTTTCAGAAAATGTCGTGTTTTTATATGTGGCTAAAGTCCACATCAGGATAAAAGCAGCTGAAACATCTTTTTTCCCCACTTCTTCATTTTTTTATAACCAATTTTTGAGCAACATTAACTTCAAGATGCTTCATGTCAGACATAAAACATCCACCACATCACTTCTACACCTTCTCATCTACATCTGGGTGAAATTTGAGCTTTTTAGGTAAAACTTTGTAGGAGTTAGAGAGTTTTTAGTCTCAGGTGACCAACACTAGCAGGTGCGTCCTCATTTATACCACAGTCTTTGCGCAAACAAAACCAGCTGTATCAGTGCTCAGTGTCCTCTTTGTAGTCAACTTTGTTCTCTCTGTGAAAAGGTTCACTAAAAATCTTGAAATTATAGCTCCCGGTCACTGATATCATCTCTCTTGTTGCTCACATAAATCTAAATGATTACGCCCGGGAAAAAAAAAAAAAATTTGGGCTTCTTGTATAAATCAGGCTCTCCTGGCATCATATCTCCATGTACGGAGATAGGGACACTTTTGTCTTGTAGCTAGAAGTCTAAGGAAATAAAATATGCCAAGTTTTGTCACATTGACATTGAGGAGGAAATGCTCTAAGACTGTGAAGCTGCTGTTATTGATGAGAACGGACATGACAGACAAACAAAACCAGCTTCGTCAGTGCTCAGTGTCCTCTTTTTAGTCAACTTTGCTCTCTTGTTGTGGAAATGTTCAACAAAAATCATGAAATTGTTGTTCATAGTCAGGGAAAGTGAATGTGAACGTGGCTTTTGAATAAGACAGAGGACAGAGGATAGAGTAGGAAAGGGGGCGAGAGTCGAGAGTGACATACGGGAAATTCAGGAATTGAACCCTCTGCACCCTCAGTGTCCTCTTTTTAGTCGACGTGCTCCCTGCTTGACACAAGACCAGTCAAGCAGGGAGCACTTTTTGTCTATCACAAGCTATCCTGGCATGAAAACTCAACAGAAAACTTGCAGCTAAAACCCTGTTGAAAACAAAGACTTGCAGCTTTGTCAGATTGCCATTGAGGAGGAAATGCTCTAAGACTGTGAAGCTGCTGTTATTGATGAGAACGGACACGACAGACAGACAAACAACGGACTTTACAGGAGAAATTTCACCACTTGGAATAATTTGATGAAACAACACTTTTGATATGTTTGAACTCTGGATTCCTCTGGTGGAAAGGAGAGTGAATATTCAGGGTACGGGCATCAGGATGTCAACCCCAAAATGACGACTTATAACATCTTAACTTGTCCAAAATCGAAATATATCATGCGGAGGAGGGTGACATGAGCATCTTCCCACATTATCTATAATAAACGCATTATTTTGTGATGTATTTGGAGACCTAAGGGCCAAAAATGGATAAATTATTTAGGTATTTGAAATAAGGGATGAAAAAAAGGCTGTAAACTGAAATACTTTTTGCAAAATATTAAGAAAACATAAACAACCAACATGTGTTTTCAGGTAGAAATGAATAAAAAAGGGGTGTCAAGGTCCTGAAAGCTGATAGCAAATAAAGTCTAAATCACTCTTTGCGTTGCACATGCTGCAGCTTTCAAACTCTATCACACACACACACACACACACACACACACACACACACACACACACACACACACTCAAACACACTTAGTGTAAGCCTGTCTTTGTTGTCAGAGCTTCCAACAGTGTGTTTGAGATTATCTCGTGTTGTTCCAGCTGCACAGATTACAGATTTTCCATGTGAGCTCAGATTTTAAAGCTCGACTTTAAAGCTCTGTACTTCCTCTCTCCCGTGTGTGACGCTCGCCTCGCTCGCCGTGCAGCACGCCTTGTTAACCCCCCCACATTAGCTCCCGTTTGGTGCCGCGGGGCCTCATCAGAGCTGCAGAAACCCGAGCCCGATCGATGCTTCCACCGGCCAGACGGCAGCTCGCTGATGTAAATGGCTGAGCCCGAGGACGCAGTGGAAAGTCTGCATCAGTGAATGATGCAGCAGATTTCCAGAACAGAGAACGGGCGCAGGGTTAATGAATAAAACACACCAGTCAAACAACAAACAGCAGAAACAGAAACCCCCCCAAAAACAGACCAAACTCACAGAGCTTCCTGTCTGCAAGGGGGAAATAATTAGATCTGAAATATCATTCATAAACATAATGCAACAGAATTACGTTATAATATGGCATTAAAGTTGCTTAAAGGCTTTTTCATTAGATTAAATCTATAAATTTGATGTTTGCAGCTCGTCTCAAGGTCTTTGGAGTTTTCAGAGACTTGTTTATATCTGATATATCTTCATCTTCTAACAAAACAGCAGATGAAATTAGATTCAATCACAATATGTCTGGTTGCAATATTTCTATAACCTGAAATGTGTCAAAATATCAGCTAAAGTTTTTGCAGCAGTTGTTTTCTGTTCTACACCAGAGTTACTCAACGAGATAAACTGTCATAAACTACCTTTACAAAAGAAACTATACAAGTGGTAAAAAGAGGCAAAAGCAGCAAAGAGTTGCATTAAAACTTAGTTTGAGGTAGTAAAAATTGCCAAGAAAAGCAACAAAAATTGGCATTTCAATTGGGATAAAACTTTGAAATACTCAAAAAGTAGCAAAAAAAATGGTGAAAAGTGACTAAAATGCCCAAGAGGCCAGAAATGGTAGAAAAAGTGACAACAAACAGTTAAAAGTCAACAAAAATGGCAGGAAAGTCTGGATTAAATTTGGAAAAAATTCTGTTCGTTGCAATAAAAATGTCCCGAAAGCGACAAAAAAAGTGAACAGTGACAAAAATCGGCAAGAAAATTGGGAGTGAACCAGAAAAATTGTGAGAAATTATCAAAAATGGTCCAAAAGTGGCAAACAAGAAGATAAAAGTGAGTAAAATGTAGAGAAATCAGTCACTGTAGTGGTAGTGGTGCTACATTTAGTTTAGCGACTCACAGCTTGGTGCTCTGAGATGTGTCTGTACCGTGTAACATTAGTGTTAGTGTTAGTTTCTGTGATTTATTTAGTAGTAATGGTGGAAACAGGAGCTGGACTGTGGCAGAAAAGGAACAGAAGAGCAGAAGAAAGATAAACAGGAGAGTGGTAGAGCACAGGCGAAAGGCTAAAACATGAACAGAAGACTAAAATATACAAGATGCAAGTAATTTTTAATTTTCTAATAATGTTGCATGCTATGTCTTTATAACCTGCTACTGGATACTGAGAGTTTCCCTCGGAATCATTAAGTATTCATCTATCTATCTAACTATCTAACTAATGGCATAAACATTTGCTTAAAATTAATTAATGGGTCAATGAGGTGACGTCCCCTTTTTTTGTGTCTGAGTGCAATATTTCCTTCCATCATGAATTGAGTATTTCATCACATGTATTTCTTTATTCTATGAAACCTGTGTTATTTGAACACATCTTTAAACTATTAAAATATAACATGTTTTTTTGTGTTTTGGTTCCTCAAACCCCCAAAATGTCAGGTGGTGCAACCGTCCTGACAAGTATCCACAGTAATTAAACTCTAAAAATTGAATGTCAGTTATTGTAAATGGAAATTAAAAATACAGTGGCATTATTTTATNGTAATAATGTGAAATGTTATTTTAACATCAAATTATTTATCTTATTCACAAATAAAAGAAATGAAACACACAAAATGAAAATGTATGAGTCACTACAGACACTTGAGAGATACTTGCCAATAATTTCACACAGAAAAAATAACAGGAACATATAAATATATTTTCATATATTTGGTTGCACCACCTGACATTTTTGGGTGCTCAAATTAAAAATACTAAAAAATAATGAACCTAAAAACTTTGAAATGTTGGTCAACTACTGAAATCTGTTAGAAAACATAATTCTCATCTACCAACTCCAACCTCACCAAACATAATTCTGCTTGGTGAGGTTGGAGTTGTTAGATGAGCACTGGTAGAACACAACATTATACGTTATACGTTATAGACATGTTTCAGAGCACTGAGCTGTGAGTAGCACAACAAACTTACAAAATTTGCTTGTTGTTGCTTGAAAAGTTGACTTGAAAAATAAAAGTAGTGGTGAAAAAAAAGTCACTCGGCTGTGTTAGGAGTCATGACTTTATGACAATACCAGAATCAGCCACAGGGGGCACTGCAATCAACACCAAATAGTTACATAAAAGCATTTAAACAAAGATTTCTCCTTACAGCTTTAACCTCTAATAACTGAAAGTGGAGCGGTAATAAAATAAAGCTGCTGCACAGAATAATTAAGCCAAATGAAATTAACAACATTAAAATGAAATAGACTTCTTCTATTACTTGTGGGAGACTCTAAATGAAACAGGAGTCCCGACGCTGCAATAAATTTCAAATGAGAACCTCAAAAAAAAATCATCACATCTTCATGGGAATGGACACAGAGAACAGCAGAAAACAACATCAATTATCTGGAAAATATTTTGCTAAGATTCTTTTGTTTCTGATTTATGTTCTGGGAGAAAAAAATCAGCGAAAACAAAAAAGTTGACTTTTCATGGGAGCTGCGTGTTGTTTTTGTGCTGTGGTTATTTTTCACAGAGGACGTTAAATGAATGTAATTGTGGTAAAAGTTGAAGCAGCAGCTCCTGGATAGTTGTAAATTAAGTCTGAGTCATAAATCCGGCGTCCTCCTCTTCTTCTTCCTCTCGCTGTGTCGGCGTGGAGGTGTGTTAATCTGTGATCCAGTGGAGAGCACAAACAAACAGCAGCTCTCCTGTTCGGTTCCCACACAGGCATTAAAACTCCTGACAGGACATTTATTAACAGAGGTCAGGAACCTGCAGCCTTATATGGAAACTACAGTCGTCCTATCAGATCTGTAGGTATTTCCTGACAAACACACTCAGGCTAATTTTACCTTGAGTCCCAGCCTCTTGTCTCTCTAATGAAGCAGACGCTGAAGCTGCAGAGAGAGAGAGAGAGAGAGAGAGAGAGGTGGATTCACTCGTAGATTCTGAGCTGCTAATATAATGTACTTAAGCCTCTTTGGTTTTGAATATTTGCTGACTTTAAACACCCTTTTTCAAATAGATTGTACTCGTTTTTGGACTTAAATTCTAGCAACAAGTTGGTTGCAAAAGGTTTAGAGAAATCCCAACCAGAACTATAATCTGCAGTTCTTCAAGTGTCCACTAGGGCAGGGGTTCCCAAACTTTTCCGCCTGTGACCCCCAAAATAGCAGCGTTAGGGACTGGTGACCCCCTGCTGTGGTACAACACTAATGGGACAATCCAAAAACAGACAAAAACCAACAAAACCCTCCCCGAGGATACTTAATTTAACTGATCGATAGAAAATTTACCGACTAATGTGCACTTTGCTGAGTTCACGGCATCAAACTTGAACAAAGAAATGTGAAAAACAGATAAAACATTTTCTGTTTGCATAATTTTATATTATCTTTCACCCCAATTTTTGCTTTTATTCTCACAATAATGGATAAAATGTTCATGAATTGTTCATAGTTTTCGATTTTGGGACACATTCCATGACCCCCTATCAATGTCTCGCGACCCCCCAAAGGGTCCCGACCCCCACTTTGGGAACCACTGCACTAGGGTAATGTGCACAGACCATAGACTGTATAATGAGTGGATGTAACGACGTTCGGCTCAAACTGAAGCCTCCAGCAGATGCTCCGCCCCCTGGTGTCTGGCTGCAGTATAGGTCATAAGCCCCGCCCCCTGGTGTCTGGCTGCAGTATAGGTCATAAGCCCCGCCCCCTGGTGTCTGGCTGCAGTATAGGTCATAAGCCCCGCCTCCCCATGTATTCCAGATATGAGCCGGGAAAACTTGAAAAAATTACGATACCTCGTAGAAACGTTTCTCTCATCTTTACGCTAAGGTAGTGTGATGATGTCATTTGGCTGCATGGTGTTCAGGTGTTTTTTTTCTGAGAAGTTAGTTTCTCATTAGTTATTGGACGTTTGAAACCGCGATATAAGTTTCGTTTTACGATAGTTGACAGCTGCCGTTCGTGAGTAGTTTTTATCGGGGATATAAGAAACTTCGGGAAAGAGCCAAAAGGAGACTAAACCTTCTGAAGAAGAATAAATAAATATTTTTATTTCTCTTTTTTACTCTGCTCCACCGGAAATTCTCTACTGCGCAGACTCTGGCTGCACAATGGCGGCTAGAGAAACGGGTTTTTTGGCTTCAAAATCGTAGAACGGTGACAGGCGGAAGCACGCTGTCCATTCTATATACAGTCAATGATCAGCGCCACCAGCAGGGGGTGCTGCAGCCCCCCAGCACCCCTACTTCCCGCGGTACTGCTTGTGTCTGTTATTTAACACCGTTCTGCTGGAGGCTTCAGTTTGAGCCGAACGTTGTTACGTCCACTCATTATACAGTTTATGGTTAATCTCTGCACTCTATGTTTGATATTACCACTGTGAGATACGTCCAGACCTCCTGACTCACTGCATTCGCCATCAGACAAGAGGAAACTATCGTCCTACACAGTGTTTACCTGACTCTAATTCTTCCAGCAGATGAGAGCTGAGAGCTTTATATCGACTCACTTACAAAAACAAACCTGTACTGAGACGCTCAGGAGGAAGAGTAAGACGTGAACAGAGAGGTCAGAGATTTACACCCTGAGATTTAACTGACTCATCCCTTACAGATGATGCAGACACTGATTCGCCTGCAAAAGCAATAAGAGGATGTAAACAAAGCCTGATAATGAAGGTTTGGTGTGATCTAAAGTCTGTCTCTGTGTGGGTGGGGGTGATGAAGAAGTTGAGGCTGTTTCTGTGTGTTTCTGTGTGGAGAGTGTGTGTGTGTGTGTTGCTGAAGTGAAGGTGGAAATGTTTTCCCTTCCTGTCAGCTCTCGGTGTGTCTGGAACATATGGCTCTGCATTAATGAGACAGAAACCAGCCTGAATATGGATCAGCTCTGATTCTGCCAAGCAGGGGGAAAACAAACCTCCCAGAAGGTTTTAAACGATCGCTGCTGGCGTCAAATGGTTCTCTGTGCGCCGTCAGAAAAGGCACAAGCTGTCGCACCGTTGGCCCCGAAGTCCAACCGAGCAAATTTCACCTCGCGATGGGCTTGTGGTTGTTAGTCGAGCAAAAAGTCTAAATTTCCCGAAGCCAGAAGCCCCTGGCACAGCAAGAAGTTTCTGCCGTCCAAAGGCCTCTGCAGTGAACAGGCTCTACCTGCCAGTTCTTACAGTTTTTGGCGAAGTAAAGCTTCACAGACTGTATGAAAAGTGACACTCTCTTTGACGTCATTCGTCCATTTTTCTGTGGCACAGTTTTGAGCCCATTGTTGAGTTGACACCCAAGTAACCATAGTTTTTAGCACTTCACTTTAGTGGCCAGAAGCTGCCACTTTAGACTGACACTCAAGGAAGTGCATTTTTCAATAATCAGACCTCACCCAAAGAATAAAAACTACTCAATAAAATGCAGAACCAGCTAGAACTAAGAGATAAGATAAGATAAGATAAACCTTTATTAGTCCCACAGGGGGAAATTTCAGCTTTACAGCAGCAGCAGGATACAAGAGAAACATAGAAAGATTTACAAATGAAACCAAGGTAATTAGAAAAAAATAGACAATAAACATAAATACAATTCAGTGAAAATAAATGAAAGAGCATGAACCTTCCAGCAGTATTTACAATATTAAAAGTATATGAAGATCTGAATGGGAATAAGTGAAATAAGTAAAATGAAAAACAAATAGATGAAAGAGCTTTTGCCTGTCTGCAGTATTATTAACAGTATTTTACAATATATAAGAAAATCAGTGTATGTACAGTATTACACAACAAACACATGTTGTACAAGAATATTCCCACAATCCCTTGGGAATGGCCAGGTTGCTTCAATACGTTTACATTGCCAAAACAGGTGTGACATAAAAAAATGTACACACAGTTAAACATCTAGTGAAATAAGCTAAACAGATGTGCAAAAAGAGCATGCAGTGCGAAAGATAAAATAGAAATAAAATATTAATAAAATAGACTATATCTCTGTATATTAGACACATTATAACATTATAACTATCAACTTCAAAGTATAAAAATATTATCAAAAAGTGTACACAGTGTTTGATATTTATACGTTATATACATTTTCAGGACCAGTCAAGGGCTTTAGTCCGTTCTGAGTTTCTCTCTCTGTCAGCTCGCGATTTGTTCGTGTACTGGATTTACGTGCCTTCAGTACGTTCAGTTCGTTCAGTTCGTTCATGAAATAATTATTTATTATTTGAAACCATCAGAATTAATTTTAAAACAGTCAGCTGAGTAATTGTGGATATAGAAGCAGTTTGCGAACCGACAGCAGCCATAAAAAGCTCATATATATTTTCGCGAAACTGAAACATTCACTACTTCATCAAGTTTGGTGACACGAGAGGGAGATGTTGGGGCGGGCTTGAGCGACACAGGACTTCCTACCGACTCTGTCCTGTTTGCTGAGTCATCACTATCATTGACATAAATGGGTGCGGGGTGACTGAAATGCCAAATGTACTCATGGTTTACTTATGATGAAATTAAACATTAGAAAAAAAACCCATCAGCTCCACTTCCTGAAATCCAGAGTAATATACGACTTAACAGGTCCAACAAAACAGTCATACTACAGACTACATGTGGAAGTGGATGGATTTTTTTCTAATGTTGAATTTCATCATAAGTAAACCATGAGTACATTTCAGTCATTAATTCACCACATCAATCAGTGGTGAAGTTACAGGAGCAATAAAAGTAGATAAGTTAAATTAGATGTCAATGAGATACAAAGGAAAATAAATAAATGAAATTAAACATGTGAAGGAGGTTGTAATTTTTTTTTTAGTATTGTTATGGTTTTTTCATTATTTTAGTGGTTCAAGGAACATTTTTAATTCATCTAGAAAAACAACAAATTCAGGGAGAGATAAAAGTCCCGATTTTATCACATTTGTAAAGGTATAAAAGTTTATTACAGCAAAATCGCCATATTTGATTTTTTTTATCTTGCACCAAAAGTTATCGTGTATTGAAAATAAATCTGAAACCAACTGACTTTTTATTTTTACAGCTGGTGTAAAAACTGCGTCCTCATTACCCACGTAGGCTGTTAGTGTAAAATAAAAAGTGATAAATGATTTAGGGGCTTTTATGAATTTGGTAAAAGTAAACAGCTCTTTCATGATGAAGTGAGCAGATTTACCGCTGTTTCTTTCCTGTCACTTCACTTTTATCTCTGGGACCGTTTCACATTTTTGTTGTTGTGTTGTAGTTGAGCTGATTTATTCCAGTAGGTGTCAGTAATTCACCTCAACCTGAGCGCCCCCAAACTGACAAACGCCATTAGCGCCGTGCATTGTGGGAAACAGTACGCCAGGTAGACTGGTCCGTTACAGACTGAGAAATTTTCTCCGATCAGTAGAAACATCCGGGAACTTGTAGTTTACTACAGATCTCGCAAGTTTTCGCATACTGCCTACTAAATACTGAATTTCAGCCGAAGTAGTAGGCATCGCTAGTGTAGTAGGCGGTTTGGAAAACAGCCAGAGACAAGAGTCAGGAGAGGGAAGTGCAACTGCGGTTCATAAATGAACGAATCTTTTCAAGTTAGTGATTCTGAACGGTGACAGGCGGAAGCACGCTGTCCATTCTATATACAGTCAATGATCAGCGCCACCAGCAGGGGGTGCTGCAGCCCCCCAGCACCCCTACTTCCTGCGGTCCTGCTTGTGTCTGTTATTTAAACAGTCGTTGGAGGCAACAAATGACAGAATTAAACTGGTGCAGTCGATAATTCAATGTTCCCGGTGTAAATGGAAGAATTAGAGTTATTCTTCGATGAGGAGCTCTTAAAGTAATCGAGGAGTCAAACTTGTCTTTTTAGGTCAACAACATCCCGTTTAATTAAAGCGAGGAGTTGTGAGCGGCGCCGTAACTTCGTGGCCCTGATTGCTCCCTGCAAACACAGACGTCTGGCGGCAAAGAAGAGACTCAGAGTTTAATCTGCACCTCAAACGAGGAAACTAATTGGAGACTTGAGCGTGATGCTTCTCTCCTGGGACTCTTCCTCAGGATTGCCTCGTCTCTTCTTAAACTAATCAGCCCTGCCCTCATTAACTGCAGCCCAGACAAAGTTTAGTTCGTTTTTTTGGCGCTAATTAAGAGACGGTAGCCGTCTGAGTTTGTTACGGCTCACAGGAAGAAGGTGAAGGGTTTTTAAAAACTCATTGAAACTGTCACAGCAAACTGTTACAGATGCTTTAATTTCTGAAACGTCAATAAAACAATTAAGAAGTTTCAGGGCCGGATCTATCGGGGGGCAAAGGGTGGCAACTGCCCCCCCCCCCAAAAAAAACAAAAAACAAAACAAAACAAAACCTTACCACCCCTGTTATAAAGATTTAATTCAAAGAAAAGTTAAACCTCAGATCTGTGAGTTTGAGACGATACAAATTCAGTGACTGACTATGAGAGAAGTCATTAATTTGAGACATCAAAATCAAAACTTAGAGATTAAAAAATTAGTTTTTGAGTTTAATAGTCAAAACTTTGAGATACAATTCAATGATTTAAGATATAAAGGTCAAAATTCTGGGATAAAAAAAAGTTTTTGAGTTTGAAAGTCAACATTTTAAGTTAAAACTCAATAATTTGGGATATCAGAGTTAAAAATTTTGAAATGAAAAGAAACGATTTTGAGAGAAAAGTCAAAAATGTCAGATATCAAAGTCAAAATTCTGAGCCAAAAAGTCAAAATCTCGGAGATAAAAGTAAAAAATTTGAGGTATTAAAGGTAAAATTTCGAAGAACAAAAATCAGTTTTTCACTTTAAAAGCCAAAATTTTAAGACTATAGTCAATAATCTGAGATATAAAGCTAAAGATCCCAAGATAAAAGTCAAAATTTTGAGTTAGAAAAAAACAACTTTTGGGTTTAAAAGTCAAAATTTTAAGATAAAACTCAATAAATTGGGATTTCAAAGTCAAAATGTTGAGATGAAAAGAAACAATTTTGAGAGAGAAAAGTAAAAAATGTCAGATATCAAAGTCAAAATTCTGAGCCAAAAAGTCAAAATCTCGAGATAAAAGTAAAAAATTTGAGATATGAAAGTTAAAAGTTCGAAGAATAAAAATCAGTTTCTCACTCTACAAGCCAAAATTTTTAAGCATTAGTCAATGATCTGAGATATAAAGCTAAAATTCCCAAGATAAAAGTCAAAATTTTGAGTTTAAAGCCTCTACTTTGAGATATCAGTCAAAAATTCTAAGAAAAAAAAACAACTTTTGGGTTTAAAAGTCAAAATTTTAAGATAAAACTCCATAAATTGGGATTTCAAAGTCAAAATGTTGAAATGAAAAGAAACGATTTTAAGAGAAAAGTCAAAAATGTCAGATATCAAAGTCAAAATTCTGAGCCAAAAAGTCAAAATCTCGCGATAAAAGTAAAAAATTTGAGATATTAAAGTTAAAAGTTCGAAGAATAAAAATTAGTTTTTCACTTTAAAAGCCAAAATTTTGAGACAATAGTCAATAATCTGAGATATAAAGCTAAAAATCCCAAGATAAAAGTCAAAATTTTGAGTTTAAAGCCTCTAAGTAGAGATATCAGTCAAAAATTCTAAGAAAAAAAAACAACTTTTGGGTTTAAAAGTCAAAATTTTAAGATAAAACTCCATAAATTGGGATTTCAAAGTCAAAATGTTGAAATGAAAAGAAACGATTTTAAGAGAAAAGTCAAAAATGTCAGATATCAAAGTCAAAATTCTGAGCCAAAAAGTCAAAATCTCGAGATAAAAGTAAAAAATTTGAGATATTAAAGTTAAAAGTTCGAAGAATAAAAATTAGTTTTTCACTTTAAAAGCCAAAATTTTGAGACAATAGTCAATAATCTGAGATATAAAGCTAAAAATCCCAAGATAAAAGTCAAAATTTTGAGTTTAAAGCCTCTAAGTAGAGATATCAGTCAAAAATTCTAAGAAAAAAAAACAACTTTTGGGTTTAAAAGTCAAAATTTTAAGATAAAACTCCATAAATTGGGATTTCAAAGTCAAAATGTTGAAATGAAAAGAAACGATTTTAAGAGAAAAGTCAAAAATGTCAGATATCAAAGTCAAAATTCTGAGCCAAAAAGTCAAAATCTCGCGATAAAAGTAAAAAATTTGAGATATTAAAGTTAAAAGTTCGAAGAATAAAAATTAGTTTTTCACTTTAAAAGCCAAAATTTTGAGACAATAGTCAATAATCTGAGATATAAAGCTAAAAATCCCAAGATAAAAGTCAAAATTTTGAGTTTAAAGCCTCTACTTTGAGATATCAGAGTCAAAATTTCTAAGAAAAAAAAACAACTTTTGGGTTTAAAAGTCAAATTTTAAGATAAAACTCAATAAATTGGGATTTCAAAGTCAAAAAGTTGAAATGAAAAGAAACGATTTTAAGAGAAAAGTCAAAAATGTCAGATATCAAAGTCAAAATTCTGAGCCAAAAAGTCAAAATCTTGAGATAAAAGTAAAAATTTTGAGATACAAAGCTAACAATTCTGTGATAAAAAGTAAAATTGTTGAGATAGATGTCAATAATTTGATATATCAAACCCAAAGATCCCAAGATAAAAGTCAAAATATTGAGTTTATAGCCTCTACTTTGAGATATCAGTCAAAAATTCTAAGAAAAAAAACAACTTTTGAGTTTAAAAGTCACAATTTTGAGAAAAAAAGTCAATTTGAGACATCAAACTTAAAAAAAATTGAGATAAAAAGTCAAAATTATTTAGTTAATCTCAATAATTTGACATGTATTGAAGTCAAAATTCTGAGATAATTGTCAAAAGTACTGAAATTTTGCCATATCTTAAATTTTTTTACTTTATACAAAAGAAAAAAGAAAAAAAAAGTAAAAAGAAAAAAAGGAGAAATCTCAACAAAGCCAATTTTGTATTGTGATATTTTTAATCGGCAGGAATTGGCTTCAGTAAATTATTTGTGTTGCCATTATCCAAATGTTTGACTTGAGAATTTTAAATAAATCTTATGGTTATGAAGCTGACAGCGGAAATATTTCAGGTCTGTGTTTCTCTGGTCGTGTTTACGCCTGATATCAGCCAGAGAGAAAAGTGTGAATGAGTTTTTCTGATCTTTCTCTGTGTAAAACACTTCAGTCCACTCAGCGTGACGACCGTTTTCAGCGCATTTGTTCCCTGAGTTTCAGTGATTACGTTTTTTTTTTCCTGAGTGAGTCTTTCAAAAGCTGCAGCCTCGTCTGCAGACGACAGTCGACTGTAATTGTCAGGAAATGGTTCCAGTGCATATTTACCAAATTACACATAAACGGGACGAACCGTTTAGAGAGAGCATGAACATCTGGAGTCTGTGCATTTACAGTCTCAAAGGTACGGTGGCCCGAAAGGTCAACTGCAAGAACATTTTGTGTTTATAGAAAGAACATGTAATCTCTTCAAACAAGGCAACGTTTCATAACTTACAGAAATATCTCTCAGACATTTTTCCTTCTTGAAAAAGAAAAAAATATGTTATGAAATGGAAAAGTCTAAAAAATCTGTAATGAAGGAAAAAAGACAGAAATATGTCATAGAATGCAAAATAATTTCTTTTTTTTTTTTCCCCAAACTCTTTTTTTATTTAATTTTTTTTGGTAAAGCTACAGATACATCTTGTAAAAAATAGGCATTATATAAAATCGATACACATAGTGTTAAATACATAAATTAATAATAGTCAAAGTACAAAATAAAACAAAACAAAAGCAGTAATAGGAGTAGTAATAATGATAATTAATAATTATAATAACAATATTAGCAAGAATAATAGAAGTAACAATAGATTTATATTAATAACAGTAATGATAATAATAAGAATAATAGTAGTAATGATAATAGTAATATTAATAATAATAATAGAATGCAAAGTAATTTCAAAGTACAAAATGTGTTTGTTGTTATTTTTGTTACAAAATGATGAAATTTCAATGATGTAAAAAAAAGCAATTCTTCCAAACACCTGAACTTGTTAAAAACATAAAAATAAACACAAAATTCAAACATTTGGTAAATATATAAGTTGACTGAGTAACTTGAAGGCTTTGTTTCATTTCGAAAACACGACTTTGGTCTTTAAAAAGTGTTTATCTAAATTAGCAGCATAAAGGTTTCTCTGATATTCAGACCAACACAGTCGATAAGAGTCCACTGATGAAACTGTCATCTGTGACCTTTTGTTACCTGAAATTCACCTGATAAATCTAAACTTTTGAAAGTCAAACTGGTCAATAATTAGGAGAAAAGCAGGAGCATAAACCTTTAATCTGAGCAGCAGAGGCCGATGTGGGTGTTGACCCTGAGTACCAGCCCGTCCTGAAACCTTTCTGTTTACCGACGTTAAATCCAGGAAATCCAGTGAATACATTAATCAACATTATCTTTGTCAGACGCTCCTGAGAGGCTCAAACTGTCTGGATCTGAACCAAATTAGTCTTTTAGGACGAGGAGCAGACGGCCAGCTCTTCAACACTGATGGATAGATTTCTGCAGCGTCGGGAGCCAACACATTACGAAGCGTTTAGCGGCGGCAGATAAACGCAGGGAAACCGCCAAGCTGCTGGCTGTGAGTCAGCGCGTCTGTGTGAGCGAGGACGTACGGTAGAGACGCTGATAATGACTGGAAACACGGAGGGAAAATCTAAAAGGGCGAGAAACGGAGGAATGCTCTGCCTCAAAAACCTGGATCCAACTCTGCACACACAAAGTGATTTTGTCTCGACTTGGCAGGAAAATATTTCACTCAACATTCATGTGTTAATGCAGGTGTTTGAAGAATCCTGAGCAGTGCTCGTTATTGCAGTTGGTGTTGTTGTTGTCTGGTTCGTGCATGGCAATTTAAGTCGCCACAATGAAAGTGTACATGCACTGAAAACTCTGGCCTGCTTTTTACATGGCAACGGTGGCTACAGTATTTCAAAAAGATTCGACTCTGTTTCTGTTTTAGGTTCATTAGGGTGTCCTTTCTATTTAAATACAACAAAACCTTTGAGTTTTATCCTAAAACTGTGTTTGGTAAAAGGTGTATGTTGAACAGTTGTGGTCCCAGGATGGATCCCTGGGGGACACCCAAAGTTTTAGTAATGTATGCACATTTTAAGACTTGTGAAAGTCACCATTAGGGCTGGGCATTTAATCACAAATTAGATTAAATCACAATCTGTCCTGTTGCAATATTCTAATCACAGACAGTGAAATGTTTCTATAACCTGAAATGTGTCAAATATCAGTACAGTTTTTACAGCAGATGTTTTCTGTTCTACACCAGAGTTACTCAACCAAAGAGACAAACTGTTAAAAACTACCTTCAAAAAAGAAACTATACAAGTGGAGAAAAGAGGCAAAAACAGCAAAGAGTAGTAAAACTTAGTTTAAAGTAGTAAAAATTACCAAAATAGCAACAAAAATTGGAATTTTAACTGGGATACACCTGGAAATGCTCAAAAAGTAGCAAAAATTGGTCACTGAGTGACAAAAAAAGAGTGAAAAGTGACAAAAAAATGCCAGAAAGCAGCAAAAATTAGCAAGAAAAAATTTGTATAAATTCAGAAAGTAGCAAAAATGGGGAGAAAGTGACGAAAACAGTGAAAAGTGGTAAAAATCGCTGAAGTCAACAGACAATTGCAAAAAACTGTATAAACTTTGTAAATATTAAGAAGGTGACAAAAAAATAATGAAAAGTGTAAAAACGTGCAAAAACAACAAAAATTGGCTTTTTAATTGGGATAAAACCTGGAAATACTCTAAAAGCAGCAAAAATGGTCCAAAAGTAGCAAAAAAAGAGTGAAAAGTGACTAAATGGCCAAATGCAACAAAACATGGTGCAAAAAAGTGATGAAAAACAGTGAAAAATGGTTAAAAAATGGCCAAAGTCAACAAGAATTGGCATTCAAATTGGGATAAAACCTGGAAACACTTAAAAAGAAGAAAAAAATGGTCCAAAGGTAGAAAAAAGAATGAAATGGCCAAGGAGCAAGAAAAATTAGCAAGAAAATTTTGGAGGAAACTTTAAAAAATTCAATTTAAAATGGTGAAAAAGTGACAAAAAAAGCAGTTTAATGTGGTAGATATGGCTGAAGTCAGCAAAAAACTGCAAGAAACTATATAAACTTTGGAAATATTAAGAAGGTGACAAAAATATAATGAAAAGTGTAAAAATAATGGGCAAAAACAACAAAATTGGCATGAGAATAGGGATAAAACCTGCTCAAAAAGTAGCAAAGATGATCCAAAAGTGGCCAAAATAAGAGGGAAAACGACTAAAATGGCAAAAATGCAGCCTAAAGTGGTGCAAAAATGGTGAAAATATTGATGAAAAACAGCGATAAGTGGTAAAAATGGCCAAAGTCAACAAAAATAGCAAGAATGATGGGATTAAGCTGTTGCAAAAAATGGCCCAAAGAAGAGTGAAAAGTGCCAAAAATGGGCAAAAACATCAAAAATTGGCAAGAAAATTGGGAGTAAACATGGAAAATAGTGAGAAAGTATCAAAAATTGGTGCTATAGTGTGAAAAAAAAGGTAAAATGTGTAAAAATCAGTCCGTCAGTTGTTGTGGTAGTGGGTTGTTGTTGTTGTGCTGGAAACTAAAAATAATTGCACAAAAAGTACAATTTCAATATAGGAAATAATCGTTATTAGGTCATTTTTGCAAATTGTTCAGCCCTCTTTGTTGGATGTTTAACACCTTTGTTTCCAGTACTTTACTTACGATTTTCTCATATTTAATGAAGAAAATGTTGAATTTTTAAACCTTAAAGGTAGCTTTCAGTGTAACAGCATGTAAACAACCACAGTAAAATCAAAATAACCACATGATTTAAACATGAACGGCTGCGTTTCCCTCTTTAAATGGTGAAACATTCGTGAATAAACATGAAAGCAGGTCTGGTTTTTCTCCCAGCAGCAGCAGCAGCGATGTAGTTTGAGATGTGAGAGTCAGTATTTACACTTTCTCACGTGAGTCCCATATGGTTTTTATTTCTTTCTTAATTTGTAAACAACACGTCCAAGGACACGATGATCTAAGAGTCTTTTCTGCTCTTCTTCTTCTTCTTCTTTTTTAAATGAGGTGTTTTGTTCTTCTCCGGCGCCAAACATGACTCACATCAGCCACAGCGCTCGGTCTCTGCTCGGACGTGATGCAGATTCAGCGCTGAGGTTTTCCAGACCTGAAACAGATTTCAAACCCGTGGATCGAGGCCAGCGAACAGCTGCTGGTGACGCTGGCACGCGCTGTTTCATTTCCCACGTGTGGAGGTTTTAATCAAAAACAAACGAGTCTTTACGGAAAGTGTGAAGCCACTCCAAACTCAATTAACATAATTTCATGGCGTATTTTTCATGTGATTATCTCCTCACACACAGTTACACGACTCACAAAGAGCATTTAACCCTTTAATGCCTAAGCCCTAAGACACCTACCTGGATTATTTTGCTCACCTTGACCAATGACTGTATATAGAATGGACAGCGTGCTTCCAAAAGCCAGAAGACAAAAAAACCCTGTTTCTCTAGCCGCCATTGTGCAGCCAGAGTCTGCGCAGTAGAGAATTTCCAGTGGAGCAGAGTAAAAAAGAGAAATAAAAATATTTATTTCTTCTTCTTCAGAAGGTTTAGTCTCCTTTTGGCTCTTTCCCGAAGTTTCTTATATCCCCGATAAAAACTACTCACGAACGGCAGCTGTCAACTATCGTAAAACGAAACTTATAACACGGTTTTTAACGTCCAATAACTAATGAGAAACTAACTTCTCAGAAAAAAAAACACCTGAACACCATGCAACCAAATGACATCATCATACTACCAGACACCAGGGGGCGGAGCTAATGTTACGGTTGCACCACCCTGACATTTGACAAGGTGAAAATTACGGGACAAAAGTTTTTAAAATTTCTCAACAGCTTTAAAATTCTTTCTTTCTTCTTCGTCCAAAAACGTATTTTTAAAAAGTTCTTTGAAAATTGATAAAAACATATTTCTAACAGTTTTCTAACAGATTTCAGTAGTTGACCAACATTTCAAAGTTTCTAGGTTCATTATTTTTTAGTATTTTTAATTTGAGCACCCAAAAATGTCAGGTGGTGCAAACAAATATATGAAAATATATTTATATGTTCCTGTTATTTTTTCTGTGTGAAATTATTGGCAAGTATCTCTCAAGTGTCTGTAGTGACTCATACATTTTCATTTTGTGTGTTTCATTTCTTTTATTTGTGAATAAGATCAATAATTTGATGTTAAAATAACATTTCACATTATTACATTGGTTGTAC
>RPOG01004849.1:0-39123 GCA_008086565.1 Thalassoma bifasciatum
GCCAAAAGGAGACTAAACCTTCTGAAGAAGAAGAAATAAATATTTTTATTTCTCTTTTTTACTTGGCTCCACCGGAAATTCTCTACTGCGCAGACTCTGGCTGCACAATGGCGGCTAGAGAAACGGGGTTTTTTGGCTTCAAAATCGTAGAACGGTGACAGGCGGAAGCACGCTGTCCATTCTATATACAGTCAATGGTGCAGACACCGTGTTGGTGTGTTTGTGTCCTGCAGACTGTGCGGTTTAACTTCCCACACTCGTCCTGAGAGTCTAAAACCAAACGGTGTTATTTAGAGAGGAGCCGGCGCTCTGGGACCTCTGGTTGGAGCGGCGAGCGTGTGGAGCAGTAAACAGTCATCAGCGCTCAGAGAGTGAGTAAGCAGAAGATCTGGATTATTTCCCACAGACTCAGAAAGAGGAGCTGAAAGAGGAGCGGCTGCAGACTCCTCAAGGAGATTTAAATATCTGCAGGCTAAATTTAGAGCGCCACCACCGCCACAGCCGCCGCCGCCACATCAGGACGAAGGGGACACGGAGACCGTCTCCAAAATACTGACACGTGATGATGCAACGGCGGTGACGTGGAGCGCAGCCGTGGAAATAAACATACACAAACACAGAGAGAAGAAGAAGAAGAAAAGCAGGTCAGCGCAGAGATATTTATAGATCCAACACCTGAGATCTGACGGGACTTTCACATGTTCTTATTCTGTCACGCTGAGCGCCTGCTTTATAATTAAATCAGCATCATCTGCTGTTTTTAATATTCCTACCACACCATCCATTCACTGCTCACTCACTGTAAACCAGAGGACGGAAAAACAACGGTCAAACAACACGATGATGTGGAGAAAACAGTAGAAGTTCGAAGAATTCTAAGATCGATGACATAAAAAAACAAACAAACAAACAACTTTAACCCTTTATTCAAATTCATCAGTGACACCTTATTTTAAAGATTAAAGTCTCTCGTTTCAGAAAATGTCATGTTTTTATATGTGGATAAAGTCCACATCAGGATAAAAGCGGCTGAAACACTTTTTTTTCCTCCTCATTTTTTTAAAAACCAATTTTTGAACATCATTAACTTCAAGACGCTTCATGCCAAACATATCACTTCTACATCTAGGTGAAATTTGAGTTTTGGGATGTAATAATGGGATGTAAAAGTCAAATTTCCAACTCTGAATTTCAAGATTTTTACTTTTTACTCATACATTTCATTTTACTATCTTAAAATTTGGACTTTTTCTCAAAAGTTTGAGTTGTTTTCTCATAATTTTGACTTAAATATCAATATTTTTTACTTTTTGTTTCTTCACAATTTTAACTTTTTCTTGAACATTTTTATTTTTCTCATTATTCTGACTTTCGTGGATTTATAAGTTTTTTTCTTGAGAGTTTACTTTTCAAGTTATTTTGTCTTTGTCTTACTTTTTGACTTTTTATCCCAAGATTTTGATTTAATTATCTCAAAATTTTGACAAACATATACCAACGTTTTAACTCTCTCAAAATTTCACCTCTTTTTCTAATATTTTTTACTAAATTACCATAAAATTTGAACTTATTAATCAAAAAAGTTTGACCTCCCCCATGGTTTTTACTTAATTATCTAATAATGGAGAATTTCTCTTCTCCAAATAATGACTTTATTCTAAGAAATTAGACTTTAATTTCTTGAAAGTTTGACTTTTTCTCATAAGTTTGACTTAAATATTAATTCAAACTTAATATATGAATATCTGGCCTATTTACCACGCTACGTTTCAGAGCAGAGAATCATAGGATCAAAATTCATCAGTGACACCTTATTTGAAGATTAAAGTTTCAGAAAATGTCGAGTTTTTATATGTGGCTAAAGTCCACATTAGGATAAATGCGGCAGAAACACCTATTTTTTCCTCCTCATTTTTTTTAAACCAATTTTTGAACATCATTAACTTCAAGACGCTTCATGCCAAACATATCACTTCTACATCTTGTCATCTACATCTGGGTGAAATTTGAGTTTTCTAGGTAAAACCTTGTAGGTGTTGGTGACTGTACCAGGGATTGTCAGGGTTGACAGCTGATAAACGTGGCTTTCCGCAGGATTCAGGCTCTCCTGGCATCAAATCTCTATGTGTTGAGATGAGGAAACTTCTGTCTTGTAGTCAAAATTCATCAGTGACACCTCATTTGAAAGATTAAAGTTTCAGAAAATGTCGTGTTTTTATATGTGGCTAAAGTCCACATCAGGATAAATGCAGCTGTAACAATTTTTTTTCCCTTTATAACCAATTTTTGAACATCATTAACTTCAAGATGCTTCATGTCAGACATAAAACATCCACCACATCACTTCTACACCTTCTCATCTACATCTGGGTGAAATTTGTGCTTTGTAGGTAAAACTTTGTTGGAGTTAGAGAGTTTTTAGTCTCAGGTGACCTCACTGTCCACGCTCTCGTCCGAAGACTCAAACAAACCCAGCTGTATCAGTGCTCAGTGTCCTCTTTGTAGTCAACTTTGTGCAAAAGGTTCAACAAAAATCATGACATTGTAGTTCCCAGTCACAGATTGTGCCACTTCATTTATGTGAATAAAGACACATGCCAATAAAAAGGTCTCGCCAATGATCTAAATGGCTACACGCCAGCGCACCTCTTGAGGAACAAACCTGACAAATCTTAAAATTGTCAACTGTGAGTTTACTTTTCAGCTTCATACCACTGAAAGAAGCCTCTGTGACTTTCTGTTTACAGTGAAACTGAGACTCAGCACAAATCTTAAATAGTCTGAGTCTTAAATTCATCTTTTAAAAAAAATCTCTAACATACATGTGTGAAAGGTAAAGTCTGGAAAATGTCAGGAGAGTAATATAAGAAAGTAACAACGGTATAAACTGCAGCAGAGAGATTTTCCATGAGCATCCTGAAACTGAATCTCAGCAAACACACACCCTCTGTGTGTGTGTGTGTGTAGGTCACTGTGGTTTGCAGGGTCAGCAGAAAGTCTGAGGCTGATGCAGAGAGACGCAGAGCAGAGGGGAGGAGAGCGATGAGTGACAGTGAGGAAATGAACTCTGGGTAAAACCATTAACACAAAGTATTTACAGGAACAAGAGGAAGGAAACAGAAAAACACCTGTCAGGGGTCACAGAGGAACCAAAACTTCACCACTGAGATAAAACAAAAATCACTAAAGTTACAGGTTTTCTTTCAGGTCGTTAGTGACGTTAACTGTTTACAGTGAAGCTGAGACTGAACAGAAACTGACAAACAAGCATAGGTTGAAGTTTCTTACCAGGTGATCTGGTTCTTCTACCTGAAGTGTTACTACGTGGTGATGTTTAACTACATCACAAATAATTCTGGGCATTAAATTAATCCACGTCTGGGATTGAGATTATTTAAATCAGAATTTATGTTTGGATTTGGATGATATTCCTAAAACCAAACTATTTTTCTGACTAACAGACCCTCTGATTATCTGACTAACAGACCCTCTCATTATCTGACTAACGGACCCTCTGGTTATCTGACTAACAGACCCTCTGATTAACTGACTAACAGACCCTCTGATTATCTGACTAACAGACCCTCTGATTATCTGACCAAAAGACCCTCTGATTATCTGACCAAAAGACCCTCTGATTATCTGACTAACAGACCTTCTCATTTCCTGACCAATGGACTTTCTGACTAACAGACCCGCTAATTATCTCACTAACAGACCCTCTGATTATCTTACTAACAGGCCCTCTGATTATCTGACTAACAGACCTTCTCATTTCCTAACCAATGGACTTTCTGACTAACAGACCCGCTGATTATCAGACTAACAGACCCTCTGATTATCTGACTAACCGACCCTCTGGTTATCTGACTAACAGGCTCCCTCATTTTCTGGCTAACAGACCCTCTGATTATCTGACTAACAGGCCCTGATTATCTGACTAACAGGCCCTGACTATCTGACTAACAAGCCCTGATTATCTGACTAACACACCCTCTGATTATCTGACTAACAGACCATCTGATTTCCTGAATAACGAACTTTCTGGCTAACAGGCCCTCTGTTTTTCTGGCTGGCAGGACTCCAAACTTTTTGACAAGCAGGTCTTCTAATTCTCAAAATTTTGACTGCCTGACTTTCTGGCTAACTAACAGGCCTTCTGGTTGTATGACTAACAGGCCTTCTGGTTATCTGACTAAAAGACACTCTGATTACCTGACCAATGGACCTTCTGATTTCCTGACTAATGGACTTTTAGACTAACAGACCCTCTGATGATCTGACTACAGACCCTCTGATTATCTGACTAACAGACCCTCTGGTTATCTGACTAACAGACCCTCTGATTTCCTGACTAACACACCCTCTGATTATCTGACTAACAGACCATCTGATTTCCTGAATAATGGACTTTCTGACTAACAGGCCCTCTGTTTCTCTGGCTGGCAGGACTGCAAACTTTTTGACAAGCAGGTCTTCTGATTCTCTAAATTTTGACTGCCTGACTTTCTGGCTAACTAACAGGTCTTCTGGTTTAATGACCAACAGGCTGTTTCATTTTCTAACTTACACATCCTCTGATTTTGTGGCTAACAGGCTTTCTTAATTTTCTGACTAATGGGTCTTATAGTACTGACTATAAACTGTCTAATTTTTTTGGCCAACTAACAGGCCCTCTGGTTTTATGACTTACAGGCATTTTTTTTATTAACAGGCTGTCTTATTTCTGGCTCGCAGGCCATCTTATTTTCTGACTAACAGGCCCTCTGATTTAATAACTGAAGGGCACTCTGATTGTTTGACTTAAGAGTCTCTCTTATTTTTATACTAACAGGCTTTTTGGTTTTATGGCTTACAGGCTGTTTCATTTTCTAACAAACACATCTTCTGATTTTCTGGCTGATAGGCCATCTTAATTTTCTGACTAATGGGTCTTCTTATACTCTGACTATTTGCTGGCTGATTTTCTGGCCAACTAACAGGCCCTCTTGTTTTATGACTAATGGGCCTTCTACGTTTTCTGATTAACAGGCCTTCTGGTTTCATGACTTACAGGCCTTTTTTTATGAACAGGCTGTCTTATTTCTGGCTCGCAGGCCATCTTATTTTCTGACAAATAGGCCCTCTGATTAAATAACTGAAGGGCACTCTGACTGTTTGACTTAAGAGCCTTCTTATTTTCTGACTAACAGGCCTTCTGGTGTTATGACTTACAGGCTGTCTCGTTTTCTGTCCAACAGGCTGTCTCATTTTCTGGCTAACAGGCTTTGTTAATTTGTCTGACTAATGGGTGTCCTAATATTCTGACTATTGACCATCTGATTTTCTGGCCAACTAACTGGTCCTCTGGTTTTATGACTAATGAGCCTTCTACCTTTTCTAGTTAACGGGCCTTCTGATTTCATGACCTACTATCTCTTTTTTATTTTTATTTTTTTTACTAACAGTCTTATTTTCTGACTAACAGGCCCTCTGGTTTAATGACTTACAGGCTGTCTTTTTTACTACCAGGTTAGCTGGTTTTCTGACTAACAGGCCTTCTAATTTTTCCCACTAAAATGCCCTGTTTATGAATGATTCATGGGCCTTCTAATTTTCTGACTAACAGGCCTTCAGGTTTTATGACTAGGGCCTTCTCATTTCCTGACTGAGGAGCTTTCTGACCAACAGGCCTTCTTATTTTCCGACTTAAGAGCCTTCTCATATTTTTGCAAACAGGCTCACTGATTTTCTGACTAACAGACCCTTTGGGATTCTGCCTAACAGGCCTTCTAACTATTAGTCAGGATCTGATCCATGCATGCGTTGAATCTTTGAGCATTTGTCATTTACAAATCCATAAACTGGCTGAGATACATGAGTAAAAGATTCCTGTTGTTTCTGAGATAAATAATTTATTCACATTGAGAGGACATTTGTGTGTGTGTGTGTGTGTGTGTGTGTGTGTGAAAGCATGCTGATAATGTTGCTGAAATAAAGGACATCAAGTTTGCCCGAGCTGGAAGAAAACACAGAGAGATTCAGTCACAGATGGCGGCTGAGAGGGGGGGGGGGTCACTGCTCGCCAGCATGACTGAAGGCTACTGACACACACACACACACACACACACACACACACACACACATGCCAGCACTTTGAAGCCAATTTGTAGATGATTTCATCCAAAGCAAAGAACGAGGACGTTAACGTCAACAGTTTGAGTTCAAACCATCAACAACAGTTTGGAGCATCTTTTTATAAACATTAGGGGAGGGGGGTTTATGGTCGGGCTGAACAATTAAAATAATCTAATTGCGCTTATTATTTCCTATATTGCAATTCCGATTTTTTTGTGCAATCATTTCCAGGTTCCCACCTTCTCTGTTTTTAAACAAACTCATAGTAGAACATGAACAGTTTCATTAATTACAGCAACAACAACAACAACAACCCACGACCCCAACAACTGGGACTGATTTTTACACATTTAAACCACTTTAAGCTGCTTTTTTTGACACCTTTGGAACACTTTTTGATACCTTCTGACTGTTTTCCAGGTTCATCCCCAGTTTTCAGACTAATTTTTGTTGCTTTTTGGTCATTATGGACACTTTTCGCTCTTTATTTTGCCACTTTTAAACCATTTTTTTGCAACAAACTGACTATTTTCCAGGTTTACTCCCAACTTTCTTTCCATTTTTATTGGCTTTGGCCATTTTTTTCATTGTCTTTTCCACTTTTGGACCATTTTTTTTATACCATCTCACTATTTTCCAGGTTTGTGTCCAATTTTCTTCCCAATTTTTGATCTTTATGGCCATTAATGACACTTTTCACTCTTTATTTTGCCACTTTTGGACCAGTTTTTTGCAACAAACTTTCCTTTTTTATTGACTTTGGCCATTTTTTCCACTTTTCACAGGTTTTTTATCCACTTTTGGACCTTTTTTTTTTTTTTTTAACCTTCTTACGATTTTCCGGGTGCACTCCCACTTTTCTTCCAATTTTTTATATGTTTGACCATTTCAGTCACTTTTCATCCATTTTTGGACCATTTTTTGCAACAAACTGACTATTTCCAAGTTAAATCCCAACTTTCTTGCCATTATTTTTGACTTAGGCAATTGTTGCCAAGACTGATGTTTGAATTATGTCACGGTGTATTTCTTTTACTGTTACTTGATGTGATTTTGTTGTGTTGTGTTTTGTGCTTTTTATCTTTTCTCTTTGTGATCTTGTTCTGTAAAAAGTGCTTTATATAAAATAAAATTTACTTACGTAACTTACTTACATTCTTTCTACAGCTTATCACAGTGTTTCATCAATTTTTTCACCATTTTTGCTGTTTTCTGAATTTTTAGAAATTTCCTCCAAAAATTTGTCACTTTTCACTCACCATTTTTGGACCATTTTTTGAGTATTTCCAGGTTTTTTTCCCAATGTAAACGCCAATTTTTGTTGCTTTTTGGCAATTTTTACTACCTTAAACTAAGTTTTATTGCTCCTCTTTGCTGTTTTTGCCTCTTTTTACCACTAAGATTGTTTCTTTTGTAAAGGTAGTTTTTAACAGTTTGTCTCTTTGGTTGAGTAACTGCAAAAACCGTAGCTGATATTTTGACACATTTCAGGTTATAGGAATATTGCACTGTCTGTAATTTGAATACTGCCCCTAATGGAAAAAAAATTACAGCCAGTGGTCCTAACTGATTTCATTTCATTTCACTCAATTGATTTACAACTGTAATTTTATCAAATTTACGGCGTCATTTGCGCAATAAGTAGGACTTCATATTTTACGATTTTTTTTTCTGTCTCCATATCAATCAGTAAGATCCACAACAACAACATTGGTCGGGTTTATGAGATAACTGTGACTGAAATTAAGCGTCACAGGAGTCGAGTCCTGTCAGTGAACAGAAACCAAAGCTCAGAGTAAAATATTTACTGTCAGAGTCTGTGTGCACGCCCTGCAGGAAACATCCATGACATATAACCCCAGAAATGTGTAAGGGGTGTGTTGTGGTCCTCAGAGAGCCCCTCGTCTTCCCTCGTGGATCAATCTGAGGGCTGACGTTGCGCAATCCCCTGAAAAACACCAGTCAGTGAAGGCATCGCGGGAGGAATGTCGAGGAGCGAGTCAGCTGATTCAAACGTCGATGTTACGGTTTGTGTTTCTTCCCTCTGAACGCAGACATGCAGGGGAACTGGACTGGATGTGTGTCTGTCTGAGAGGCCTCTGTCCCAGTGCATGCTGGGACACGCTGCAGACCCTGAACACACCCATCTGGTACTGATTCTGAGGACTCAGCGTCCTCCAACAGGCTTCAGAAAAGTGAAGTCAGACTAAATCCAGTTTGATGCTGACAAAAAAAAAAAACAGTCAACGCTCCTTTTTCCCGACAGACCCTGAAGTATCCTCCACTATCTCACTTCATCCTGCACAGTCTCACTCTGCAGCGACAAATTCTTAACAAGAGGCGACACGTCCCGGGTCTTATCTCAGGTATCTACTGTCTGCACATAGAAAGTCTACAAGTTCGTCTACATGCTAAAATCTGTGACTAACGACAGGTTTGACTGAAGAAATCTCCCACTAACATCTGGCTTCAACATGAGAAAATGCAGACAAGATTTTTCATGTCAAATTAGAAATAAATCAGAAACACGATGGTTTCACCTGATCACACATTGGAAAACGACGGAATGGAATAGAACGCAATAAAACAACAAAGAATAGAATGAAATGGGACATCAAGATACATCAGGGGACACCAAGGGACATTTAGGGAACATCAAGATACATCAGGGGACACCAAGGGACATTTAGGGAACATCAAGATACATCAGGGGACACCAAGGGACATTTAGGGAACATCAAGGAATATCAAAGGGGACATCAAGGGACATTTAGGGAACATCAAGGGGACATCAAGGGATATTTAGGGAACATCAAGGGGACATCAAGGGACATTTAGGGAACATCAAGGGGACATCAAGGGACATTTAGGGAATATCAAAGGGACATCAAGGGACATTTAGGGAACATCAAGGGGACATCAAGGGACATTTAGGGAACATCAAGGGGACATCAAGGGATATTTAGGGGACTTCAAGGGGACATCAGGGGACATTAAGGGGCCAACGAGGGGACATCAAGGGGCCAACGAGGGGAATCAAGGGAACAACAAGGAACCAATAAGGGAACATCAAGGGAACAACAAGGAACATCGCAAGAGATCAAGGAAACAAAAAGGGAATATCAAGGGAACAACAAGGGACATTAAGGGGCCAATGAGGGGAATGAAGGGAACAACAAGGGACATTAAGGGAACAACAAGGGACATTAAGGGAACAACAAGGGGAATGAAGGGAACAACAAGGGACATTAAGGGGCCAACAAGGGGAATGAAGGGAACAACAAGGGACATTAAGGGAACAACAAGGGACATTAAGGGAACAACAAGGGGAATGAAGGGAACAACAAGGGACATTAAGGGAACAACAAGGGACAATAAGGGGCCAACAAGGGACATTAGGGGAACAACAGGGGACATCACCAGAGATCAAGGTAACAAAAAGGTAACATCAAGGGACATTAAGGGGCCAACGAGGGGAATTAAAGGGAACAACAAGGGACATTAAGAGGCCAATGAGGGAACTCAAGGGAACAACAAGGGACATTAAGGGGCCAACAAGGGGAATTAAGGGAACAACAAGGGAAGAATAGAATGAAATGGAACATCAAGATATATCAGGGGACACCAAGGGATATTTAGGGAACATTAAGGGACATAAAGGGGCCAACGAGGGGAATTAAGGGAACAAGGAACAAATAAGGGAACATCAAGGGAACAACAAGGAACATCAAAAGAGATCAAGGAACCAATGAGGGAACATCAAGGGAACAACAAGGAACATCGCAAGAGATCAAGGTAACAAAAAGGGAATATCAAGGTGACATCAAGAGACATTAAGGGGCCAATGAGGGACATTAAGGGAACTTCAAGGAACATCACCAGAGATCAAGGGAAAATCAAGGGGATATACAGTACAACTATTTCATATTCATATCTAAAAATTAGAATTTTGAGCTTTTTTAGTTGCAGATAGGTATTTGGTACCATAATGAGCAAAGTCAGGAGCTTTTGCTCACATTCATTTCTTTGGTTCTAATAAATGCTGTGAACAGGCTTTAAAATGACTGTGATAACTTTAATTTTCCTGAATAATGTGGAAAATATCACCACAGTCAGGATGTAAAGAGTCTTTCAAACAGCGGGGAAAGCGTCGTGTTATCTGTGGCGGTTTAACGTTCCCGGTGCTGTTCGATGTGTTTAACGCAGCGACTGAAACGCTCGTCTCTTCCTGCTGTTAAAAAGCCCCCAGAGGACATTAAACTGCACACACATATCCCATAATTCAGTGAGGCAACACGCCGCTGCCACATTTACAGCTGGTGAGGACGTTAATGTCTTTGTGTGCTTGAAAATTCAGCCTCGGTGATTCAGGAATGTTCTATCGCAGAATTTCAGCTCCTTTATTTACGTGTAAGGTGTTTTTTCTTTTTTAATCTGAACCTGCAGAAGGAGTGAAGGTTATTTTACTGAGATGAAGAAGGAAAGAAGGAGAGGAGTGCTTTATAAAAACGTACTCTACTCTCTAACACGTCTCGGCCTATTTCAGTCTTTTCTTCTCCTCTTGTAACACTTTTATTTTAAGACTCTCAGCTGATGTTTGGAATGATTCAGCAGCAATTTTACGAGAAAATATGAAAAACCATCTTCAGGGACGTGAACGTAGATTTCATAAAAGCTCTCATGCATCAGGAGCCGCTGACTCGACACTTTCGCTGTCTGAGGGAAACTGATTTTCACACACAGTTTAACACGCTGACACTGAAACACAAACTGAGACTTTAGAGCGTTTATCTTCAGACTGCTCGGTCTGAGGCAGCGCTCATCAATCTGACCTCTGTCTCAGAGCAAAGAAGGATGGATCAGGTTTTCAGCGTTTGCATAAAAGTGAATGAAGCGAGCAGAGCGTCGAACACACATCCTGAGTTTGAGTCATTCACGTGTTCAACTTGCAAATTTTGTGCAACTCACATCACCTGAAAAGACCTTGCATCTCCTTAGAGTCTTTACTGTAATTCAAAAACTTAAATGTGAACCAAGGGCTATTCTCTGGTATGAGCCTATTTGGAAGCTGCAGTTCCTTGATTGTCCACTAGAGGCTGGCTAAAGAGACGCCAGAAGCCACATACACACTGATTAAAACCAGATCTTTACAGCAGAGATCAACATTTTAAATCTCCAACATCCCACCTAATTCTGGCTTATAAACCATATCATGTTTCAAAGCTTATAACTCAAGAACCATAAGGTGAAAATTCATCAGTGACACCTCATTTGAAAGATTAAAGTCTCTAAATTCAGAAAATGTCATGTCTTATAACCATTTTTGGAAAATCATTCACTTTAAGATGCTTCTGTCTGGCTGTTTCAAGATGCACAAAAAGGAGGCACTTGAAGAAAAATGGGCTGCAAGTCATTTCTACGCAAATGCCACAAAGTATCCCAGTTAAAATACGCCAAACAGCACAGAGACAAGCCTCAAAACTTCTGGAACAAAGTCATTTGGAGTGATGAGAGCAAAAGTGAACTTTTTGTCCACAACCATAAACATTGTTCCATTTGGAGAGGAGTCAACAAGGCCTATGATGAAAGGTCCACCATTCCTACTGTGAAACACGGAGGTGGATCACTGATGTTTTGGGGATGTGTGAGCTACAAAGGCTCAGGAAACTTGGTCCAAACTGATGAATGAAGGATGAATGCAGCATGTTATCAGAAAATACTGGAGGAAAATTTACACTCATCAGCCCAGAAGCTGCACATGAGACGTACTTGGACGTTCACACATGACAATGATCCAAAACACAAGGACAAGTGGACCTGCCATTGGCTACAGCAGAATAAAGTGAAGGTTCTGGAGTGGCCATCTCAGTCTCCTGACCTCAAACCTGCAGTTCATGCAAGACGGCATGAAAATATCAGAAAATACTTGAGGAAAATTTACACTCATCAGCCCAGAAGCTGCACATGAGACGTGCTTGGACATTAATAAAGTGAAGGTTCTGGAGTGACCATCTCAGTCATGTAGTTTTGAAACATTTGTATGCACATAAGACTAAGTATAAGTTTACATGTACAAGGAACTACTCAATATTTGAGAATAGACATCACCAATAGTTCATCTTCCAGTTTTTGCGCAGTGTCCTTTAAGTTTTCATTAACCTATGCTATGCAAAGTTTCCCCGCAGGTTTTGTACAGTTTTTGAACAATTTCCCACCAAGTTGTGAAAGACACTGCGAATTAAAGCTCAGATACCCATGTGTTTTAACTTGGACTGGAGGAAAATTTACACTCATCAGCCCAGAAGCTGCACATGAGACGTACTTGGACGTTCACACATGACAATGATCCAAAAACACAAGGCCAAGTGGACCTGCCATTGGCTACAGCAGAATAAAGGGAAGGTTCTGGAGTGGCCATCTCAGTCTCCTGACCTCAATGTCATTGAGCCACTCTGGGGAGATCTCAAACCTGCAGTTCATGAAAGACAGAGCAAGAATTTACAGGAACTGGAGGCTTTTTGCCAAGAAGAATGGTCAGTTTTACCATCTGAGAAAATAAAGACCCTCATCCACAACGAGCACAAAAGACTTCAAGCTGTCATTGATGTTAAAGGGGGAAATACACGCTATTAAGAACTGGGGGAGGGAAACTTTTCATCACTTTCTCTACAACATCATCCCTCCCTGTTTGGGATTCCCCCAAACAAGGAGGGATGTTAAATTGTTGCAGCTGGTTTATATTTCCAGCTCCCTTCAACAACCAGACAATCAACTTTCCTCCCTGCAGCAAAGGAGACGTTGACATTGTTTAGTTTCAGTTTCTCTACTGTCAAAGAGGGCGTCTAAACCAGCTGCTAGAGTCAACAAAACAAGCAGAGTGAAGTGTAGTATGTTTGAGAAGACTCTTGTTTTCTGTTTCTGCAAAGCTGAGGACGATAAAATATCTTAAGATTTTTAATAAAAAAATATTATTGAGCCATTCACCATGTCTGCCTTTGTCATACATCAGAAAGCTTGGATTCTTCACATTTCAGTCACTTAGTTTGTTTTACAGTTTTCTTGACCAATAAAACTTAATTAGTGAAAGAATCGCTCGGTTAGTGATAACCCAGGAGAGCTTGTGATAGACAACAAGCGCTTCCTGCTTAACTGACCAATAGCTCCATTCGAGAATTGTTGGTTTGCTTATGGCCCTTTTCCACTGACTCACCTTGGCCCTACTCTACTCGCCTCTATCCGGTTTGTTGCGTTTCCATTAGCGCGGTACTACGCGGCAGACGCCAGTTTTTAGTACCTGCTCTACCCTGGTTCTAAGCGAGTAAAGCTGATACTAAAAGGTGACGTGGACGGACTGCCGGTCACTCATTGGTCAGAGAATGTTGTCTCTGTAGCTTCTGACTCTGAACAAATCACTTACAAGAGGCAAAGGAATAAGTCAGCGACGGGTTTTTAATGACATTTAAACCTGACGGCACAGAACCAGACTGAATGAAGACAAAATACAGTCCTAAAATGCTCCTTCATGATTCCTAAAGAAGTTAAAAGTCCTTTTTAAACCAAAAAGAAGTTAACAGCAAAGATAGTTGGCTTTAAAGAGTCTTTTAAATTAAATCAAAGTTGGTCGGTACAGGAGCGATCTGTCTGCCACGAGAGTCTTTAAGCACCAATCAGTCCATTAATCCACAGGGAACCAAAAAGGAAAACCAGTTCAAAGAAGAATGATTGATCAACAAAAAATCTCTGCTATACCAGGCCCAAAAATCAAAAATTAAAGTGATCTCACTGGATCCAGGGAAGAGTTGATGTCAGGAAGCAGCTCCTTCGTTTTCCTCCACGTGCAGCAGCACCAGGCTGTTGTTTACCTCCGTTGTCATGACGACCGACATTGAGCCGCTGTATTACTTTAATGAAATCTTTTGAACGCTTTTTTTTTTCCTTTAAAGACCACGGTGGCACATATGTTAGCACAAAATTATGTTTGTATCGCTTTATAGATGAACATGCACGCACTTCTGTGCAGCACTTTAGCGCAGCTGTGTTATAAGATCCACGCCCACCGTGAGTCTGTAGTCGGGCTAGAGGAAAAGAACCAAACCCAGTAGAGACGAGTAGAGTAGGGCTGGAATTGTATCGTGGAAAAGCGCCATAACAGGCTGGTTGATCACTGGTACAGTAGCTAATCCCCTTACCATTCACAGGGAGCCAGCTGTAGCCATTTAGATCATTGGCGAGATCTATTTATTCTCATAAGTCTTCATTCATATTCACAGAAGAGGTACAATCCATGACTGGAAACCACAGTTTCATAATTTTTTGGCAAAAAAAGTTGACCAAAAAGAGGACACTGAGCACTGATGAAGCTGGTTTTGTTGCACAGAGCTTGGACAGTGGGTACGACTCTGCCTGAGACTAAAATCTCTCTAACTCCTACAAGGTTTTATCTAGAAAGCTCAAATTTGACCCAGATGTAGATGATAAAGTGTAGAAGTGATGTGGTAAATTTCTTATGTCTGGTATGAAGCATCTTGACGCGATTGATTCTCAGCTCAGCCACATATTAAAAAAAAGACATTTTATGCCAGAATAAGTTGAGTTGCAGGGGTTTAAACCACAAAAACAAAACACCAATATAAATTATTTCATCCATTTCAGCTTAATTCCAGCTTTCCTTTCTCCTTCACATTTATCAATCTCTCTTACTTTCACTTTCCAGCTATAGTTGTAACCCTTTCATCCCTGAAAACCCTCCTGTGAGGTGACACAAAGATGCAGTTGGTGTTTCTCAGACCTCAGCACACAGACAGACCCTTCTGTTCACCTCACAGTCTGCAGGAATCCTGATGGATGGAGGAGGCCCCGAAGAGCAGCTGCTGCTCGATATTCACGCCTGAACCCCATGTTATCGCACTGTTTCCATTATCGGACAGGGTTGTTATTTTGAATTAATTTGCAATTTAAAACAAAAAAACAAAAAAAAAAACAAAAGCATCCTTGTTGTGCATGGTGCAGTGAGTGATGGGTGCATGCAGAAGTGTGTGTGTGTTTTCCTGCTCTCTGGGTGGGATCACCGTGTGACAGACGGACGATGGTCGCCTGCAGCTGCGGCGCAATTTAAACCCCCGGAGTTTGCAGAGATGTGGTTCCATTACCGGACACAAGCGACCTTTAAAAACCCTGTTTTTTAACTCTTATTAATGCATTTAACTGTTTATCAAAACGGATAAAAACAACAGCAGGAACAACCTGTTCTTGACTCATGCATGGTTTTTTTTAACGCAACAAAATGCATTTTCTGCACCCTTGTATGGATTAATTTAGTCTTTAAATGCGTCAGAAATAAACATCTAAGAATGATAAAATAATTAGTTAATGTTGGGTTTAATGCAGCCTCTCTGAAGGAGAAATATCTCCGCATGAAAATGAAGAAGCGCTGTATTTGGAGGCGTGTCCGATAATGGAAGCACGGTGGTTCCCGTTAAACGATCCGCGGTCTATCGTCTGTTAGCTCCCCGCGTTAGCTCGCTCTCCGGGCGGCTTCGCTACACGCCGCCGCTCGGTCCGTTCTGGAGAATGTTCTGGAGAAAAGTCTGGATCTAAATTCGCTTCTTACCTCGATGTCGCTGTTGTTTTTGCCCACAGAAAGCTGGAAGGATCATGTTTAGGTCATTCTCTCACATGTGACGTCCATGTTTGCTGTCGCTCTGGTGGAGCCGCGGCAGCGATGAAGCTAAAAACTACAACTCCCATCACTTCCGGCAACCGCCTTCAAAATAAAACTACACTTTTTGTATATATATTTTTTATTATTAAAGTCACTAAAACAGTGGTTCCCAACCTTTTCCAATTCAGGGCCCACTTTTAAGTCTCAAAAAATTTTCGCGGCCCACCTCTGACCATATAATTGTTAGCGCTTGATTTGTAACAAAGACCCGAAATGTAAGAAAAAAATGTAATAAAACCCAAAATGTGATAACTGGTCAATGATGTAACAGATGCTGAGCCCAGAAGGTGATTGTCATTTGCCCACGATATAACAACTTGTTAAATGTTGGGTCAGTGATTATAGTCGTGGGATATTCAACATTTGTTAAATCAAATTTCAGGGTTTTGTTAAATTTGGGGTCATGTTACATGTTGGGCTTTAACTTGCCCTCTTCAAGGACTTTTATTATATACAAACGTTTGAACATGTTGAATATCCTCACAAATGTAACCAAGTTTTAATACTTAAACATTATTCTGTACATTTGTATCTTTATATAATTACCCTTCATTAAAATTCAGACTATTTTGAAAATGATTTGGCGGACCACTTGCAATATCTCCGCGGCCCACCAGGGGGCCACGGACCACAGGTTGGGAATCGCTGCACTAAAACATTGTAGTTTAGTTCTGATACTATACATCTGATAAGTAATGTTTTCCATTAAAAAAAAAATCTCTCGTTTTAAATTATTTTTTTCCCACCAGCACTTTTTTCATTAAATTTTTGGCACTTCATCAACTTATATTTTCCCATTTGTTCCAAAAGATACGTGCATACTGTCATTAACAAATTATAAAACTAACAAGAGTAATCAAATCGGTCACAATGAAGACAGCAAAGATTAATGACAGTGAAAAATCAACCAATAAAAAAATAAAACAGTCTGTAAATTAAAAGAAAATGAATGAAAAATAAATATAATTACCTATAGTTATGTCAGTACTCTGTGCAATATCCGTAACTTATCGTTTATTTATGTCTATACTTGTGCAATATTCCATATCAATCTCATTATGTTTATCTCACACATTTTAAGTAGACTGTACATACTTAATGTTCTATTATATATCTTTATTTTACTTGATATTTTTATGTTTAGATTCAATTTTGGGTAAGACACTTATGCTTAAATTTGTACTTTCTTATATTTCTAACACTTTCTGAATGGGAGTAAGTGTATACTTTTTTAAATTTTGATTCTGATTCTGATCAGCAATTAGAGCCGATGAAAGAAACCATAAGGGGAATAATGATGATAAAAGGAACTGTACATTTACAGACTTTAAGACATAGAAATGACCATATAAGAAGGGGGTATACATACGCAAGCATGCCAAAGTGAAATAAAAAAGAAATTTGAAAATAAACCCATATTTAAATAAAGAAATAGTGATAAACCAACAAAATAAGACACAATTGAAAAATTGTTTGATGATATTAATGACAATAATATGGATATAGAAATGAACGTAGATAGATAGATAGTTTTTGTATTAATTCACCGTTGACCTCTAGATGCAGAGGCGGAAAAACACCAACACCTTGGTTTAACACCTAAACAACATTGACAAGCAATCCAGGTGAACCTAAGCTACAATTCAGGTAAATATTCAACAAATTTGCACTAATTCTAGCCTGGAAACTGAAATAGTTAGTTGTTATCCTTAGATACATGTGTTTAGAATAAATTTCTCATGTTATCTTCTCAGATACATCAGTGAGGATTTGACTCAAGGTGCTGACTTGTAGGAAAGCAACATTAAGAAACAACAACTGATCAATATGTTTCTTTATTCGTGCTCAGTCAGCGGCTCTGATCGATCCAAGAGATTAAATCCAGACACAAACCTGCTCGAACAAAACCAGGTGAGTTAGTAACAAAGGTGCAATGTAAAAAAATAATCCACCTTTATATTCTTTATACTTATACTTTATATATTTCTGTTTATCCTGTGTAAAATCCTCCCAACAGCTGAATCTGTGAACAGCTTTCTTGTTACATGCTTTTATTCTGAAGGACGAACCCTTCGTGTTCCGGTGATAATTGTAGTCCATTGACAGCAGCTGCAGCTGTCAGAGAAACTGAACCTGCTGAATGAATTATCTGTTTGTGGATGTTTGAACAGGGACTGTTTTCAGAAAAACAAGAACAATAATCTGAGTTTAAGAATAAATAAATAAATAAACAAAGTCAGAGTGAAGCTGTAAAAACCTGGAAATTATGTTATAAACGAGAATTAACCATTTATTACACAAACATCTTTGAGGTAAACTGTACTCAGTACCTTTAATAACACTTCTATCACCAGTTTGAGACTTAAAATATCATTAATTAAACAAAAACTACATTTTCTTCTAGTTTATTTGACTTTACTCAACATTTCATTGTCAAATATTTTGTCTTTTTTTTTCTTTTCGTTTCGTTTTCTTTTCGTTTCGATAGTATGTTTAAGTCTTCAAATTGAGATTAAAAGTCAAAAAGATAAAAAAAAAAGGATAAAGAACAATAATTATTAAAAAAAACTTTACTCCTTGGAACTAAAAGAATAACAGCAGACCAACGCTCAGGTCTTGATATGTTAAATTAAAGCTAGAAATATAAAAAAAATAAAAATAAAAATTGAAATCAAAAAAGTAAAATGATTAAATTCTAAATTTTGAAATGAAAAAGCTAGAATTATTACACAAAATGTGAATTTTACAGTGATTATTGTGATAAAAATGTCATGATGAGAATTATTAAAAATACCAAATTGTTTAAAATCATAATAAAGTATTAATTTTAAGACAAAAATGGACAAATGTCAAGTAAAAGTCTTTTTTTTATTACATAAAATGTCAAAAAGACAAAATCGTCAAATGATTAAAGTTCGACATTAAGTTTAAAATTTGTGATTAAATCATACCAAAATTCTAATTATTTTGTTTGTTGTTATAAAATGGATTAAGTTTAATTTAAGTTGGTGTTGAAAATAGAATTATTTGGAGATAAAAAGCTGTATTTAAGAAGAAAAGTTGAAATTATGAGACATTAAATTCATGTTATGACAAATTCTGTTATAACTTTTGAATTTAAAGTCAAATGTAATAAGTTAAAGATTAAATCACATAATGAAAAGCTTAAGTTATCAAAATAAAATCATAATACCCACTTATAAAAATAGTCTGGATTTTACCGTATATGTCATAGTAAAGGCTCAACAGGTTTTGAGTTAATGTGTTTCTGTAAGATTTTATTTTACCGTATATGTCATAGTAAAGGCTCAACAGGTTTTGAGTTAATGTGTTTCTGTAAGATTTTATTTTACTGTTTTATGACGTATAAGGTTATACTTGTAAATGATTAAAGGACATATACGTGTAAATATGAACAGTTTAAATGTGTGTGTGAGGACAGAGAGCAGCATCATCATCAGTGAGAGTGTGATCAGGTTTGATTTGTTTATTTTCTGTAAAATAAGGTGACGGTACAGTCTCTTTAAAAATCTCTCCTGTTAGCTTCAGAAGCACCTCTGGTTTGAAAACATATGTACATGAACACACTCATTAACATTCCCTGGTTATTTTATTACAAGGTTTACAAATAAAAATCTGATAGCACAAAAAGGTCAATGTTTTTATTCCAATACAAAGCAAAAAGAGACGCTTTCGTTTTTTTTCTTCTAAAAACTAACAAATAACATTAATAATAACAATAATAACAATAAGATGAGAGCAAATTAATATCATACAACAATACAAAAGATGAAAAAATATGAAATATGGCCTTTAACTGATCCCTAGACTGCACACACACACACACACACACACACTGACACACACTCATACACACACTCTACCTCGCTGGTCAACAGCTCCCCCTACTGGCAGAGTCTGTAACTGCATGTTAACTAACAACAGGGTTATTGCATAATGACGGCAAGATGCTTCACACACACACACACACACACACACACATACTTTCTCTCACACACACAAACACACACACACAGGATGACGTCAGTGGCAGAAACGAAAAAGCACAGATGGGGAAAATGTGAATATTTTTTTTTTCAAGAAATTCTTGATTTTCCTCTGGGTCTGTTTTTCTTTTTATTTCTGTGTGAGTTTCAAAATAAAAGCATTCTGCTTTTTAAATGAGTATTAAATATGGGGAAAGTATGGAAGCCAATTTCTGCCAGTTAAAAAAAAATAATAATAATTTAAAACTTTGTTTTATTGAGACTTTTTTTTTTTTTTTAGCCCATGTCAAGCCATAAAGTTGGGATTAAAAAGTCAAAATTTTGGAAAATCATAAACCAAAATTATAAGAAAAAAAGTCAAAAATTGAATATATTAAAGCCAAAATTATTAGGAAAAGAATTCAATATCTGAATAATATAAAGCCAAAAGTATGAGGGAAAAAAAGTCCTAAATATGAGATAAACCGTCATGATTATGAAAGAAAAAAATCCTAAAACTATATAATAGTCAAAACTATTAGAAAATGTCAGAATTTGAGATATTAAGCCAAAATTTTGAGATTGTAAGGCCATAATTATGAGGAAAAAAGCCCATTTTTTGTTTTGTAATACAACAAAATTATGATGAAAAAAAACCAAAAAAAAAATCAAAAATTGAATGTGATAAAGCCAAAATTATTAGGAAAAAATATCAAAATCTTAATAAAATAGAGCCAAAAGTATGAGGGAAAAAAAAGTCCTAAATATGAGATAAACCATCATAATTATGAAAGAAAAAAATCCTAAAGCTTGAAATTTGGAAAAAAAAAGAAATTAGTCAAACTATTAGAAAATGTCAGAATTTGAGATATTTAACTAAAATTTTGAGATTGTAGAGCCATAATTATGAGGAAAAAAGTCATTTTTTTGTTTTAAAATACATCAAAATTATGATGAACAAGAAATTAATATTGAAAATTTATAATTATTTAGAAAGCAGTCAAAATTTTTTAAATGAAATGACCAAAATTCTTATTAAGTGTATAGAAAGTTCAAATGTGGAAAAAAATTGAGTCAAAACTATAAGAAAATGTCAAATGTTTTAGATAAAGTCAAAATAATAAGGAAAAAAAGTCAAATTTTTTTCAATAAAATATATAACTTATACTGAAAATTGTAAAAGCTGAATTTTGAGAAAATCAATACTATGAGAAAAATTAGAAACTTTGAGGTAAATCATTATTTTAACTTTTTATCTCAAAATTTCAGCTTAATATGGACAAAAAAAAAATCCCAACATTTTCAGTTTGTCATTTTAACTTTTAACTGGCAGTAATGGGCTTCTATAGGAAAGACTTTTAAAAAACTGTAACAACTGAATACAGACAGAAAGTTCAGATTTATCCCTCCCTCAAACTTCCTAACTCGACGATTTCCAGACTTTTCCATGCAGCGAAATTTAACCAAACAAGTTTCAGAAATTTGGTCTGAATCATTTAAGTTTTGTTTTTTTAAAGATGAAAATGTCTGAATATAAGAATTTTATGTTTTCCATGGAGTTCACTGCAAAAATCCAGCCTTGAATGTCATTTATGTTCACCTGAATTTTTTTGAGAGAAAAGTTTTTTTGCGGCAAAAAATTCAGGGTTTAGTCGAGTACTTTCTTCCGATTTAGTCTGAACAAACTTAATGAATCAGACTCAGAAGTTAAATGTTGAGAAAAAAAAGTTTCAAATTTTTTTTCAAAGTATAATAACTTTCCATTTTAACTTTTCTTTTTCAAAATTCAACATCCTGGAAATTCCAGGTCATGCAAAAAAAATAAAAGTTTGAATTTTTGGCACTTTTTAAAAATCTTTTACAATGAAACTGCAACCCCAGCAAGAAACCTGGTAAATAATATCCCGTTTTCACATATTTTAAGCGATTTGGTCTGAACGAACTTTTTGAATCCGACATAAATGATGGAAAATTTCAGGTAAAACGGCAAAAATCGACATCTTTAACGCCCGGATTTTTGCAGCGTTCTCCATCGTAAAAAGCTGAAAAAGTAACTGATTTTTCTTCCTGTTAAAATTTGACTTAAGAGAAATTTTTTTTTTTGAGGAACGCCATGTTTTCTTAAATTCTAATTGACCATAAAAACACTCAGAGCGAAAAAAGCTAAAGTAACATACGACCGATCTCTGTTCCGTTTATCGCAGTAACGTTTTCATCCCACACGACTTCCCGAGCGCTTTTATCACTTCCTGTTTCACCAAAAAGACTTTTTAAAAATTTAAACCTCTTCTTAAAATATTTTAAACCTCTGATAATTTCCTCGCCGGCTGCCAGCGCCGACTGGGAACGAAACTTTTTAAAATAACGAACTTTGAAAAACCTGCGACAAAAACAAAGTGTTTGAACTTTCCACTTTAAATTATGGCACTAACGACAGAAATTAATAACTTTACTTTTCACTAAAACAAAAATCAGCGATAAAATCAGAGGATAGGAAACCGAGTACAAATTTTCAAAATAAAACTTTTTAAATATTTTAATTATGTTGAAATGCTGAGCATCACCATTAAAGGGGCTGAGCATTCTGACATTAAGCATTTGCTGCAAGGAAGTGCTTAACGTTGAAATGGGGCTCAGCGTTTCAATGCTGAGCTTCTCCTGCGAGGAAATGCAAAAGTGTTGAAATGTGATGCTCAGCATTTCAACAGCATTTGCTGAAAGGAAATACAGGCCCCCTTTTTTTAGTTAATTATCAATTTTTATCTGTTTACGCTCAATTTCCTTAAGTTTTAAATATATTTTAGAATACTTTTACAGCTCTAATTAATCTGAAAAAACCATTAATCAACAGTTTATCGGACATTTCCTGTTTTTATTTTCGAGCTGGGAAGGTTTATGTTATCAATGTTAGCGTAACAAACTCTGAGTATGTTCGGAGTTAACTTAACCTCAAACTAAACCAGGGATGGACGACAGTATCGTTAATATAGAATATTAATATTTCAAACAGCTGAAGCTCACAGACGACACATGCAGCGATTTTTCACCTCATTAAGCCGTTTGACGAACATTTACAGGTCGTTTTCTTCTTCTTCTTAAATATTTTGTTATTTTTTTTAAAGAGATTTTATCTGAGAAATTATTTACACACAGGCTGAAACCACTGGATTAAAAAATAAAACTTTTTTATAGTCAGAATAAGATTTTTGTTTTGTTTTTTTTACAGAAAAATATGCCGCTATACTCCGCTTGTGGGCGGGGCTTAAACATCCATGTAGCGAGTGCAGCAGAAAGGGGGCGGGGCTAATGGCTGTCAATCACAGTGACTGGGCTTAAAGGGCACCGCGTTAGAATCAGGTTTCTTTAAAGATTGTTGGATCTTTTTTCCTTCATTAAAAATAAACAGATCTAATCAGGCACGTAAAGAGTCGACAGAAACAATCCAGTTTTATATTTACAGAAACTTTTAGTTACTTTCTTCATCGGTCGCGATTGTTTTTTTTGTTTTTTCCAAGAACTCGTCAAGTTTTCCTGAGCTGAACAACAATTGAATTAACTTCAGAATTTTATTTATAGAGTCTCACTTTTGGCTTTAAATCTTTTTAAAATCTTCTTCTTTCTTCTTGACTTTTTTTGCGTAAGAGTCTTGAAGGTAGCGCTTGTTAAAATTAAACGTATAATTTACCAAAATAAAATTCAAAGTCAACTCCGACTTTTTCAACTTCTGAGTTTTTTTCTGTGACTTTAAGAATGTAAACTAATGTCTCGTTTTGATATTTTTCTGTAAGAATTTTGGATTTTTTATCTTTATTTTTTTCTCAAAACAAGACTTTTTTTTCATTTTTTCACCAAATACTGTCGTTTTCTGATTTTTGAAGATGATGTTCTTCAAATTTTGACATTAATTTTTATGGATTTGCTGTTTTTTCACCAAATTTTTACTTTAGGTTACTGTGAATTTGACCAATTTTTACTCCAAATATTAACTTTTAGTTTCTATCAATTTGACCATTTTTTTAATCCTGATTTTTGACTTTTTGTTTCTGTGAGTTTGACCATTTTTCATTTCAAATTTTTACATTAAGTTTTTATGAATTTAACCAAATTTTATCCTGAATTCTGACTTTTTGTTTCTTAGAATTTGACTTTTTCACTCCAAATTTTGACTTTTTGGTTTTATGATTTCTTACTTTATTTAGAATTTCTAAATTTCTTGCACTTTTACCTTTTCAGTTTCACGTTTTAACTCTTTTTCCTCTGAAGTTTCACTTTTTTTCCCTCAGAATTTTGACATTTTCTACTGAATTTTGACTTTTTTTTTATTTGTCATAATTCATGATTGTGACTTTAAACTCAGAATATTAATAAATTATTTCTGCCTTACCCTCCAAAAACAACAAAAACAGTGTTATTATTTTGTAGCTTTGAATAAAACAAATTTTAATTTTTAAATTGCATTTTTACTCATGATTTGTTTCAGTTTTTTCCTATTTTCGAAGAAACTTTGAGGCACAGTTTTTAGTATTTTCATGACTTTTGGATTCAGTATTAAATAAATATTTTCTTAATATTAAAAATAATCAATATAACTTTTTTCTTTGAATGCATGCTCAGTTTTATGAAGTTTATTTTTTCACATCTGTTGATTTAATCTCTGGGATTTTGTTGTTCTTAAAATACGAAAAGAAAAAAAAAATCAGTGAACTGCCCCTTTAAAACTTGACCTCAAATGCGATGAAGCTGAATTTTTAAGAGCAAGTGAAGCTTTTATACAATCTTTGAAGAGAAAAAGATTATGATTTTTACAGTCAGGGTTCCTCAGATCATTAAAATCTGAAGTTTTTAATTTTATTCAGTAACTTTAAACTCAGAGAAACGTCATCACTCGGCTTCACAAACAGCCGCGTTTATCTACAGGCGACAGGTGATGATCGTTTTTCTGTGTCAGAGGGAATGTGGGCGAGACTCAGGTGTAACAGACACACACACTCACACACTCACACACCCACACACACACACACACACGGCAGCAGCAGCAGGCACACGAGGCTAAAACACACCAAACCACATATTTAAGCCTGAAACTCGAAGCTGCAAAAAGTGCCAACGTTTGTTGAATCTGAGGATCTGGGCGTCAGATTAGTTTCTAAAATGACTTTTTTCTTTTTTGTTTTTGTTGATTGGATATTTCTGCAGCATGTTTCAGACTCCAGCCTGCAGCTCGGTGGAGTTAAAACATGAAACTTATGGATCTGGCAGTGATGCGTAAGTCAAAGATGAATGGACTGTCTGTGATCATTCAGGAACATTATTTCTCAAACAAACTCAGAGCTGAAAGAAAAACTCACTTCAACTCTTTTCTTAAACATTTCTGATAAAAAACTGAGAGAGAAGCTGGTCTGAGGATTCTGGGAGAAATCTGAAGACTTTTAGACAACTGGAGTTGGTTTATGATTTCGTACATTTCTGCCTCAAATAAACTCCCTAAACTAAAGGCCCCAAAGTCTCAAATAGAGGCCTGGAAAACTCAAATAAAGGCCTTAATGTTTCAAATAGAGACCTGGAAAACTCAAATAAAGGCCCTAAAGTCTCAAATAGAGGCCTTGAGGTTTCAAATAGAGACCTGGAAACCCCAAATAAAGGCCCTAAAGTCTCAAATAGAGACCTGGAAACTTCAAATAAAGGCTGTAAAGTCTCAAATAGAGGCCTGGAAATCTCCAATAGAGTCCTCAAGGTCCCATATAAAGGACCAAAACTCTCAGTTAGAGGCCTTGATGTCTTGAAAATCTCCCAATGTCTTAAATAAAAGTCTGAAATCTCAATTCAAGGGTCAAAGAGAACCTAAACAAAGGCCTGGAAGTCTTAAGTTGAGGCCTGGGTATCTCAAATAGAGGCCTGATGTCTCGGATAAAGGCCTGGAAATCTCAAATTAAGTCCCAAAAACCTTGAATACAGGCCTCAAGGTTTCAAGTAGGGGCCTGAAAATCTCAACTAGAGTCCTCAAGGTCTCATATAAAGGCCTGATGTCTCAAACTGAGGCCTTGAGGTCTTGAATAAAAACCGTGAAATCTCAAATCAAGGCCAGGAGACTTAAATAAAGGTCTGATGTCTAAAAATTAAGGCCTGGAAATCTTAAATTGAGGCCTGATGTCTCAAACAGTGGCCCAGAGTCACAAATAAAGGCCTAAACATCTAAAATAAGGGCCTTTGGGTTTCGAATAGAGGCCTGGAAAACTCAAATGAAGCCCCAAAGTTCTCAAATAAGGGCCTAAGTTTTTTTTAAAAAAAGGGCCCTAAGGTTTCAAAAAGAGGCCTGGAAATCTTGAATGGAGGCTTTGGGGTTTCAAATTGAGTCCTCAAGGTCTCATATAAAAGCCTGCAGGTCTCAAATACAGGCCTGATGTCTAAAATTAAGGCCTGGAGGTCTTAAATCAGGGCCTGGAGACCTAAAATAAAAGCCTGATGTCTAAATTTAAGGCCTGCAGGTCTCAAATCCAGGCCTGATGTCTCAATCAGTGGCCTTAAGGTTCCTAATTGAGACTTTTAAACCTCAAATAAAGATCAGAATACCTCAAATACAAACCCTGAGGTCTCAAATCAAGGCATGGAAATCTCAAAAAGAGCTTGGGGTCTAAATTAGAGTCCTCAAGGTCTCATATAAAGACCCAAAGGTCTTTTACAGAGGCCTTGAGGTCTCAAATAGTGGCCTTAAAGTTTCAAGTAAAGACCTAAAAACTTAAATAAAGACCCAAAAACCTTATAAACAGACCCTAAGGTCTCAGATACAGGCTTGGAAATCTAAAATAGAGCTTGGAGGTCTCAATTTAAGTCCTCAAGGTCAGAAAGAGGCTTTGAAGTCTTGAATAAAGAGGCCTGATGTCTGAAAAAAAGGCCTTGAGGTTTCAAATAAACACCTGTTGTCTAAAATTAAGCCCCTTATATCTCGAATATAGGCCTTAAGGTTTAAATTGAGGCCTGGAAATCTCAAATAAAGACCTGGATGTTTGAATTAGTAGCCTTAAAGTTTCAAATAAAAAACTGGTGTCTCAAATAAAGAAGCGTGTTTCTCGTGTGTTTGAGAAACCGCACTCAATGATCACAGATAGTTTAAAGGTTTAAAGCTGCTGTAACGTTATATCCTGGTTAGTTTAAGAGTTTCAGGAGCAGCACGTCGGGGTTTTAAGCACTAAAATCTCTCCTGAGAGCTTCATTCAAAACCTGCTTCTCTACATAAAATAGAACTTTTTCTGTCGGGTTTGGTTTAAGGAGCCTTTTTTCAGGCGGTTTCATTGACATCTCTGACTTTTAGAGGAGGAAAAGCTCTTTGTTTTTTAGAAATATAGACCTTTAAATCATGGCTAACTTCCTGTCAAAGTGGCTGAGAGGGGGGAGGAGCCAAACATCACCGGGGTCGGCGTCCGTTTGCTGATTATTCAGGGGCGAAGGATCCGATCGTCGTCGTCTTTTCTCGCAAGGATCGGGTGCATATTTCTTCTTCGGGGTCCTCGAAGCGTCGCTGGTTTTTTTTACAGACTGGTTTCTTACATAAAGCTGACGTCACGTGAGCGTTTTAATCCTGCGCGTTTGCATTTATGCGAGTGCATTTTTTTTCATTAACATGCAGATAAGACTCGTACAAGCTAATGCCTAAAAAAGAGAAGCATCTTCTTGACTTCAAGCTTTGCGAGAGCGTTTTTCAGTTAAGTGCCTTCGACGGAAAAACCTCCACTTCAGTTCCTTCTGATCTCAGGCAGAAATCTCCGGATCTGATCAAAAGTCACGTCCACACCTTCGCTCTGCAGACCGTCGGTTTTTAGAGGGAGTGGTGTTTCACCCGGTCCGTTCCACCTCTCGCTGGGTGGTCAACTTTTTTCTTTTTTATATTTTTTGAAGCCGATTCCCGTGGGGCTCCAGGAGCAGAAGGCGTCAGGGTCACTTCAGCCGGTCGGACCTGAAGGAGTCTTCCACCGCCGGGTCGGCCAGCATCAGGTCGCCGTCCAACATTCCCAGAGCCAGAGGGTCCATCCTGAGCGGGTCGTCCAGGGAGAACGGGTCCATCTCGAAGCCGGGGACGTGAGACAGAGCGCTGGCGATTTCTTTCGACAAACCAGGAGGAGAGTCACCTGCAGGACGTGAGAGAATCGAACATTAGAAAAACAAAAACATACTGGGAGCACATCTGAGACCAGTGGGTCTCAACTTATTCAAATATCTGGCGTGAATTTTGCTGGAAAAACACCATGCGCTTCTTCATTACACCAGCTCAAAAAAGATACCGTGGGATCGGAGATGCCTGCTGGAGGTGTGGAATAGGAGGAGCTAATCATTTCCATGTTTTCTGGAACTGTCAAATTATTCAGAGATATTGGGTTGAAATTCACAATCATGTACAAAATGTGTTCTCAATTAAATTCCCCTTTTTATTTCAAACTGTGTACCTTGGTAACATAATATTAGACGGCTTTAGCCATGGAGACAAAAAACTGCTTTATATTCTGTTAGCAGCGAGCAAAAAAGCCGTGACCAGAAGATGGCTCAAGCCTGAGCAACCAACAACCGAGGACTGGATCAACATTATCCAAGAAATCTACAAAATGGAAAAAGTGACTTTTCAACTAAAACTACAAATGGACTCTTTTCATAAAATGTGGTCAAAATGGACAGAATATGTCAAGCAAGTAACATCTGACTTTATGCAAAGCTGTTGTTTAACTAAAAGTTAACAAAAGACAATTGCTGCAAACTATGTAAAATGAAAAAGATGATGCTGTGTGATATAGATACCCCACACTCTAACTGTTCATGTTTCAAATGTTTCTGTATAAAATGTAAAAAATGTTCTCAATAAAAAGAAAAACAAAAACATGTCTGCAATAAGGCTGGCGGATACATCCAATTTTCCTCAATATATCGCGGGTTGTTGCACGTGGGATTGTAACGCTCAGAATCACTTTCCTGCGCTACAACACAAGGGGGAATCTTTACGGGAAACCAATAGCTAAGAAAAAGTAATTCAACCCAATCAAAAACACTTCAAAACTCATTCTTTGACTAGGCAGAATCAAAACATCATGGAGGAAAAACGAAATTAGGCAGCCACGGGTATTTAATGATCCCACTACCCGACAGCCCCAAACAACAATGAAAACAATCCCAAAAAACAATGAGGAAACCCCCAATAAACCCCCACAATGCAATTTCTCACTTCTTAAATAAATCAAACTTCCTTTTCAATCAAAATTCCCCCGGTTGATAACGAAGAGCTGTTTTAAAGAGTCTTAATTTAAATAAAAGTCCGTCGGCGACATGCGCTGTCCATCCTTAAGTGTCTTTACGCACGTAAATGTCCCATAATCCACAAGGAAATTCAAAAGGAAACAGTCCAAAAAGAAAGATCGATCAAACAAAAATCTCTGGTATACCAGGCCAAGCAAAAAGACAAAAAAAGAAACGATCTCACCGGATCTCCAGGTAAAAGAAAAGTCGGCAAACAGCCTCTTTGTTCTCCTCCGCGTCAGCAGGAGGAGCGCAGCCGTTTAACATCCACAAATTCAGCGTTACAGGCAACCGTGAAAATAAGTTTACAGTTTTATTTCATAAGTCACTTTTAGAGCACATAGATAGTCCGAATTCGTGTCCCGTTTTTTCCTTTCCACCTTTGCTTTCCCGGTAACTCTCTCCGACCAACCAACCCCTTCCTCTACGACACATCCTACTTATATAATTTCGGTTGTCGTACATTCATTTATTTTTTACACCCATACATCATACACATTTCTTGGCACCCATGCATATTTTATTTACAGGGAACATTTAACTTCAAGCCCATCACAAAGAACACTTTTATTTTCCTTTCTTTTTGTGCTCTTTTTCTTTACCTGCATATGGACTTATAGTTTACTTTAAGGTGACACCATCACAGGATGTACAAAATGACTTTTTTGGGACCATCAAGTTTAAATTGTCAGGTATATGTTTCATAATTCTCTTCCTAGTTGCATTTCTTTCTTTGATCCTCGCCTGATTCTCTCCACGACAAAGAAGAGAAACCAACACAGCGTCTATTTAAGAATCAGTTTCATTCTGCATGAGCTTCATTTGATGTTATTTACAGCTGAACACCAAATAACTGCAAGCTGAGATGTTTTTAGAAAAACAAAGTTTTGCAGCATCACCATAAATGTACATAAATGTCTAATAACAGCCCAAAAATAAAACTCTGAGCTGCAAAGTAAACAGGAGGAGGAAGAGAATCCTTCAACTGTCGTTTTGTATGTTAAAGATTCTCTCAGACGGTTCATGGAGCATTAATACGTCCCGTTTTATTGCCCAACCAACTTCCTGTTATGAAGCTCTGTTTGCTTCAAAATAAGAGCACACTGTAAAACTAACTGAGTCCTTTCAGCACAAACAGCAATATCCAGGTAGTTGATATATGGAAATGAAATCCCCAGTTAAGGTCCATGTTATTTTCATGCTGATGTCTTGAAAAAGGCCCAATGTCTTAAATAAAAGCCTGAAATCTCAAATCAAGGGTCAAAGTGCCCTAAATAAAGGCCTGGAAATCTTAAGTTGAGGCCTGGGTATCTCAAATAGAGGCCTGATGTCTCGGATAAAGGCCTGGAAATCTCAAATTAAGTCCCAAAAACCTTGAATACAGGCCTCAAGGTTTCAAATAGGGGCCTGAAAATCTTAACTAGAGTCCTCAAGGTCTCATATAAAGGCCTGACGTCTCAAACTGAGGCCTTGAGGTCTTGAATAAAACCCTGACATCTCAAATCAAGGCCAGGAGTCTTAAATAAAGGTCTGAAGTCTAAAATTAAGGCCTGGAAATCTTAAATTGAGGCCTGATGTCTCAAACGGTGGCCTGGAGTCACAAATAAAGGCCCAAACATCTAAAATAAGGGCCTTTGGGTTTCAAATAGAGACCTGCAAAACTCAAATGAAGTTAAAGTTCATGTTATTTTCAAATTATATTTGATCTTCATGGTTGTAATTTTAGAAATCTATTGAGACAGTCATGTGATACATTCAGCCAGATTAATAAATCTGAACATAATATCTTACTGGAATCAAAAATATGTAACTATATAAAGTGTGGATTGGAATGAAAGGCTTGTGAAACTTGACCTGATTTAGATTTTTCCCTTTTTGGCTGCAAATTTTCCAAATCTGACTGAAAGGTTTGTTTGAATCATTAAACTGGTGTCATTGTATCAATTAAAGGGTTGAACTGAACTTTTAATACAGTGATTTACAGGAGAAATCATGTTAGTCTGTAGAAAAAAACCATCCTGTATTCTCTTTTTCTCAGACCTGTGAGGATGATGTTGGGCACGTTGTGGTGTCCGTCTCCGCCGCTGTAGTTCTGGTTCTGGTTGTTGAGGAGCTGCTGGTCTCCGGGGTCCTGCAGGTCCAGGGAGCCCTGGGTATGGGAGGGGAACTGGTTTTTGTCGGTGATGCTGCAGCTCAAACCGCCGTGGTTCAGAGAGAGACAGTCGCCCTGATTCTCTGCAGAAAACTGAAGTATAATAATACAGTTTAATAGTTATGTAATATTTCAATATAAAACACTTTATATATAAATAATAATATATAATTTATAAATGAATGAAACACCTAGAAATTTATTCTTTAAATATAAATTTCTTAAACCTTTGTTAAATTTTCCTATTTTATTTCAACAATTTCAAACTCTTTGCCTTTTTTAAATTGTTTTCCATTACATTATTTCCATGTTTCTCTTTTTAATCTTAGCTGCGATTGCTTTAAGCTTTCAAAATTAAAGCTTGTAATAATACTATGATCCGTCTTTTAATTTCTACAAACTTCTCTTTTAACACTATTTGAAAATATTTTGAATTGTTTTAATTTGTTGTTATATTTCCAAAGAATTAATCACCATATTTTCCTTTTATTGAACAGAATTAAATTATTTGTTTTACTCATACACTCACACATCTTTGTTTTTTCAATTTGTTTAAAAAAAAAAAATCAAACATGTTTGATTTTAATTGAAAAAATAACATCAATATTCAAAAAATGTGATAATGAGTCCGTGAGATGGTCTTTATCTTTTTCAGTTTATCAGTCGTTTTTCCATTTCTAAGAAAATAGTTTTGAATTTAATTAAAAAAACTTAAAAACTATGATTGGTATGTACATTTATTTCATTTTTCTTTATATTTTCAATTCAATACACATTTCAACAACTACTATTATTCATATACTTTACATACTTATTGTAATTTATACTGTTATACTATTAGTTATCATACATATATGTGTTGTTGTATTTCCTCCACTCCTTCCCACATTTCTTCTCTATTTCTCTTTCACTTCTTTTTTGATTTCTTTGACATTTTTTTCCTGTTAAGCACTTTGTAACATTTTGAAAATTGTTAGTATTACTGTGCATATAACCCTTGCTGCAACCCTCTGTTATTTAAGTTTATTTAAGTATTTTACTTTCTTAAATAGTTCCATAATTGTGAAGTAACTCAGTCATGAGTGTTTCAGTTTACCTCGAACTGTTTTATTTATGTTTTTTTTTTTCATTTTCCTTTCTATGGTTCAAATTGATTTCTTTGTTTCCATTCCTGTTTTTCTCCTTTAATAATCTTATCATTTTTCCTTTACAGACTGTTTTCCTGGATTTGCTGAAGGTCAACGACGGCTCTGAGCGTTTCAGGATTTAGAAAAACAAATTCAATCAGACTGAAGAAGTAAAGAAAAGCTCTCGCTTTGAGCCGGGCAGATTATCCGGAACGAGCTTCAAAAATATCTCTGTGTCGTCAGATAAACTGAAGTAAACCTGGAAACGTGGCCTCGGGGAGTTTTCTCCTCTTTGAGAACAGAAACTGATATTTGTGTCGTGGCTCTGCTTCAATCAGAGTTAATAATACTCCATGGTGACGTCGTGTACAGGTGTGTTACCTGCTGGTTGGATTTGCCCGTGAGCTGCAGACTCAGGTACGGGTCGTCCAGGAGGGAGTTGAACAAGGCATCCTGAAAAACACGAAAAATAATCCTCTTTAATAATCCTCCACTTCAAAGGTTTGTCGTTGTAACGCTGGGACGTCACCTGTTCTCAGATATCAGCGCACAAAAACATTTAAATTTAGCATCCAGGGGTTTTTCCTTTTCACCTCATGACGCTAGAATTTAATACGTTATTGTTTCGTTTGGATTAAAAGTGAAGTAATTCAGCCTCCTGACATGTTGCTGAAATAACATCCTCCTGAAAAAAAATGACCTTCCAGTCTCCATTCCGCTTGGATAGTAAAAAGGGCTCAACAATTAAGCATTTTCTGATTGAAATCGCATTTTCATGTGATCTGTTGTGTCAGAATAATCCTTTTTTCCTTGGGATTTTCCAATTTTGATTTACATATTATTACTTGCTATTGCTCAGCATTTCAACATAAGTTCAACACCTCCATTAAAGTTAGGGTTGTGGCTCAGCATTTCAACATCAAGCATTTGCTGCAAGGAAGTGCTTAATGTTGAAATTGGGCTCAGCATTTCACCAATGATCTTTTCCTGCATGGAAATGCAAGAGTGTTGTAATGTGGCGCTCAGCATTTCAACATTCGGCATTTGCTGGAAGGAAATGCGGGCCCACCTCTAGTTTAACATTGTTTTTTTTTTTTATTATTTTGTATTTGATTTGTCTCTTTAAACTTATGGCTCTTTCTGTTCTTTAGTTGTTATAACTGCAATTGGTCAATGACTTTTAAAGAACTGAAACGTGTTTTTTATGCTTATTATGTTGAAATGCTGAGCATCAGCATTTTAAGGTGATTAAATATTTAATTGATGGGACTCATGGGTGTCACTCAATTCAGTGCTGCTCCAATAGAGCAATGGAGATGTTAAGGTTAGGGTTGTGGCTCAGCATTTCAACATTAACGATTTGCTGCAAGGAAGTGCTTAATCTAGAAATGCTGATGCTCAGCTTTTCAACACTGATCTTTTCCTACAAGGTAATGCAAAAGGGTTGTAATGCGGTGCTCAGCATTGCAACACTCAGCATTCACTGAAAGGAAATGCTGAATGTTGTTTGAAATTTTTCTTTTTTGTATTATTTTGCATTTTATTTATCTTTTTTTAACTGAAAACAATTAAAAATATTTTTCTCTACGTTATTTTTATAAGTTAAGAGTCAAAGATGGGTCTTTTTGTTCTTCAGTTGAAATGCTGAGCATCAGCATTTTAAGATGATTAAATATTCAATTGATGGGACTAATAGGTGTCACTCAGTTCAGTGCTGCTCCAACAGAACAATGGAGATGTTAAGGTTAGGGTTGTGGCTCAGCATTTCAACATAAAGCATTTACTGCAATTAAGTGCTTAATGCCGAAATTGGGCCCAACATTTCAACATTGAGCTTTTTCTGCATGGAAATGCAAAACTATTGTAACATAGCACTTACCATTCCAGCCTTCAGCATTTGCTGAAAGGAAATGCAGCCCCCCCTCAAGTTTAACATTGTTTCGTTTTTTTTTTCGATCATTTTGTATTTAATTCATCTTATCCAACACAATTAAGGATATTTTGCATTATTTTTAAAAGTTAAGACCACAGATGGCTCTTTCTGTTCTTCAGTTGTTATAGTCAAGTACTTTAAAGAATAGACATGTATGTTTTTTATGCTAAATATGTTAGAAATGCTGAGCATCAGCATTTTTCGACAATTAAAGATTTCATAAATAGCCTTTCCTGCAAGAAAGTGCTTAATGTTTGAAATGGGGCTCAGCATTTCGACACAGAGTTTTTCCTGCAAGGACAGCGGAGAGTGTTGAAATGCAATGCTCAGCATTTCAGCATCCTGCATTTGCTGGAAGGAAATGCGGGGGCCCCTCCTATAGTAAATACCATCAGGAACAATTCTTACCTTCAGTTTTCATCTTTGCATTAGAGTAAAAGCTTTTGATGTTTCGATGTTTTGATGAAATTTTCTGTCAAGTTTGTAAAAGTTTTTGTACATTTGTAAAAACTTCAATGAAGTTTCACTTAAAGAAAATTGTGAATCGAATTGAAATCACAATATCTGCCAGAAACATCACACTTTGATTCTAAAATCTTTCTGACAGTGAATCAAACAGATGCTTCACTTTCACTTTTTGGTGAATTCTGTTTTTGCTGCTGACATTTTTAGGAACCGCGAGTATAAAATTAGCTTTAACCTGATTTTTGCCAATAAAGGAGTTACTGTGTGTTCTTCAGGCGCTTTGAGCTCTTTTTGGTTTCAAGTATAAATTCTGTTTTTTAACAGAGTGAACTCTGTAAACACACACACTCACACACACATCTGTATTTGAAATTTAAACCCAAAACCCTCATGACCCACTTAACTTTTTTCTGAAGCTCTGTTTCTGTTCTGATTGGATTATTTGATCGAATCATTTTTAGTGACTCAGTCGTGCTCAGAGTTAACGCTCTGCCTCAACAAACTGCTTCACTTCAGTCAGATGTTTCTCCAAATTTGCAGCGGATGAGTTTCATTCTTGTAATATTTTCCATGGCACAGCTGTTGTTGATTCCACTCACATTTATAAACCAGTGCAACCACAAAGCTACCTCGAGTGTTTTGATACTGAATTAGTCAGGTGTAGTTGTTTTTTTTAATATCATGAACTTTCTATTTGTTTTTATCTTTGAATGTTGTCCCTTTAACCTCTTATAAACCTGCGTTAACATATTAAAACATCAAGTTTCTGCCAAATTTAGGGTCCACATCATCTTGTGGTGATATTAAAATATTACTCCCATTTCAGTGAAAACCCCCCCAGCATATTTATCTACAATAACACTAATAACTAAAAGCAAACATAAAAGTAAGAACAGTTGTAAAATTTGCCATGATTGTGTCTTTTTATGATGTAAATTGAGGGAACAAAAGCAGAAGAAAAAAAAAAAATCAAATACTCATGACCAAACTTCCTGTAAAAAGACCAAGTTTAGTTATTAAACTTATTAAATCAAACTTATTTCAAATAGAAAGGAGAAATAAATGCAAACTAAACAAAAGCTCAGGTCTCAGGAGGTTAAGATAATCAGCGTTTAGATTTCCTGACTTCCTTGAATGCATCAGAAACAAACAAACGTCATCAAAGAACTGGAAATTTTTCAGGTTCCTGAAGTTTTTTTTTCTGAGGAGCATAAAAACTTTTCATCCAAATTTAAGGGGTTTTATGAAATTTTGGTCTTTCCTGTGTCAATTTTCATTTCAATATTGAGGGTTTCGACCTTACATGCACAAATAAACATTTCTTAAGTATTTTTCTTCTCCTCTTGATGAGGAAGGACCTGACAAATCTTGATTTTTCTTTTAATCAGCTTTGTTTGATGTTTGATATTATTCGCCTAATAGTAAAGTTGCCTGGGTCTTATTTTATAAACATTTAGATTATCATAATTTGAGTATCATATATAAATAGCTGGAACATATGATAATTATGCAAAAATATGTTTTTTCTTCTTTTTGGAAACTAAATAAAAAACGTATCTCTTTTTAGAAGTGTTGTTAATGTCTAACTGCTTTTAAATGTATCCCATGGTTTTGTTTTGTCTTGTTCTCATTGTTATAAGTTATTATTATTGTTGTTTATTATTGTTTTATTTGATGTTTTTTTATGTCTGTAAAGCGTCTTTGAGTATTCAGAAAAGCGCTCTATAAATAAAATGTATTATTATTATTATTATTATTATTAAATAAGACTTAGGCAATTATACTACTAAATTAACAACAGTCTAGTTTTAGTTCTTGTTGAAAACTATTAGTTAAATTACTTGAAAAGTGAGTTGGTTAGGTTTTATTTTAAGTTAATATTCAGTAATAATTACTCTTCTAGGTTAGAGTATCCGGCTGTTCCTTTGGCCAGCTCTACCCAACCTTTTTAATTTGCTTCATTTATTATAAAATGCACAATTTTTACTTCTTTAACACTTTTTAGATGTGTTTTGCTAGTTGCACAAGAATTAAGTGCTCAAAAAAAAATGGACTAACTTTGGCTTTTCTGATTTTCTCTGTTTCTATTCAATGTGAATATTTTACGTAATATCAAATTTGAATTGCTCTTCCTACTCCTAGCATTTTTGTACTTCTACTTTTTTTGCTGTAATTTCTCACTGTATACTGACATGAAAAATAAAGTTCCTAGGATTTAATAATAATAAATAACTCTATGAAAACTGGCAAGGTCATAACATAAACACCAGGGGATGAAACAAATGTGGAAACTTTAGATTTATTCTGCAGAAGTAGTTTGGGATCCAAACAGATCCATAACATTTAGTAAATAAGTAAACTGATTTAAGAAACTGATCCACGTCTAAGAAAAAACCAAACACTGGGATGAATAAAATATTTTTCATTTATTTCTGTACTGGTCTTTGATGAAATTTTGAAGATATTTGGCCTTGATCAGTGAAAAGAGCGTCTCCTATCAGTCCAACTTTCCAAAAACTAAAGACTTTAAATCTATAGTAAAACAAGGCAAAGATAAAAAGAGGCAACACAAAATAATTAAGTTTAAAAAGCTTCATAAAAACATCTAGAAACACTTAAATCACCCGTACGATGTTAGTTTTGTGCAGCGCTTTCATAACCTGAGTGTAGTACCGTCTGTATCCAGTAGGGGGCAGTGTGAGGGCTTGTGATTATCAGTGAAGCAGTGAGTGGCTCTGAAAGTGTAGTTCTGCTCTTTGACTCACGTTGTAGAGGTCTGTGGCCAGGTTGTGGCTGATCTGCTGGAGCTGGGGGAGGCCGCCCGATCGCTGCTGCTCCAACTGCTGCTCCGCTTCCTGTTTGACGTGACACTGAGAGGACGACAAACTCTGCACGCACTGATCCATCGCCCGCTCGTTCTTTATCAGCTGCGTGTTTGCGGTGTTCAGCTGCTGCCCCATCGGCCTCTGCTGCTGCACAAAAGCACAAATTAACCCCTTCAGTGTGTGAAAAAGGTGGATGAATCTGGACTTTTTCTTAAAACGTGTGTGTGTGTGTTGTACCGTTCCAAAGTGCTGCTGCATGTGCTGGTTGTGTGTGTTCCTCAGGTTCTGCAGGTGGAGCTGCTGCATGGCCTGTGACTGTTGCTGCGGCTGAGCGTTAGGTCTTTGCTGCTGCTGCTGCTGCTGCTGCTGCTGGAAGCGGTGCAGCTGCTGTTGGTGGTGCTGGCTCAGCTGGGGGGGCTGCTGGGGGGGCTGGGAGCCCTGCAGACCGGGCAGAGGCTGATGGGAGCCTGGCTGGTGCTGGTGGGACTGGCTGAGCGGGTACGGAGGGAGCCTCTGGTCCAGAGGCAGTTTGCTGGTGTCCAGAGGGACGCCCTGCAGGACGGACAAACAAAAAACAGGTCAATCGTTTCCACAGAAAGTTACAGACGTTTTATTATTTTGAGCTCAGAGATGGAGAAACTCCTGCCAGCAAGATGCCCAATTTTTAGAATAAATAGTCAAATAAGACGCAACATGAGCCACATTCACCTGAAATGTCTTAAAACAAGACGTAAAGAGACAAAAAAAGAAACACCTGAATTGATAAACCCTTCATCACTCAGGTATGATACACATTTTATTTTGGCCTTGAAAGCGTCAGAAATCAAGCTTTAAGTGTTTGCTTTCACCATTTTTTAACTGAAGATATTCAATATCTGGAAATATTGGAGCTTTTTGAGTGTTAGGAGAATGTAAAAACAGAAAACAATGGGTCATTATTAATATGCAGAACTGTAATGCCCCCACATCAACACTGAGCTGGTCTCTCTTCTTCACAGTTATGGTTTCAGTTTTCTTTACAGTTATGGTTAGGTAGAGTTAAGTTGGGGTTAGGTCAGGGATAAGTTATAATAAAGTTGGGGTTAGGTCAGGGATAAGTTATAATAAAGTTGGGGTTAGGTCAGGGTTTAGTTATAGTAAAGTTGGGGTTAGGTCAGGGATAAGTTATAATAAAGTTGGGGTAGGGTCAGGGTTAAGTTGGGGTTAGGTCAGAGTTAAGTAATAATAAAGTTGGGGTAGGGTCAGGGATAAGTTATAATAAAGTTGGGGTTAGGTCAGGGTTAAGTTGGGGTTAGGTCAGGGTTAAGTTTTAATAAATTGGGGTTAGGTCAGGGTTAAGTTGGGGTTAGGTCAGGGATAAGGAATAATAAAGTTGGGGTTAGGTCAGAGTTAAGTTATAATAAAGTTGGGGTAGGGTCAGGGTTAAGTTAGGGTTAGGTCAGGGATAAGTTATAATAAAGTTGGGGTTAGGTCAGGGTTAAGTTGGGTTAAGGTCAGGGATAAGTTGGGGTTAGGTCAGGG